>VMDR010001339.1:0-132655 GCA_007922815.1 Macrotus californicus | reverse complement strand
GGGGGGAGGAGATGGGACAACTGTAATAGTATAATCAATAAAATATATATTAAAAAAAAAAAGAATTCACGAGAAGAAGAAAGTGCAGAGAGTAAAGTTTTTATTCACTCTCCAAGAGGGGAGAGGGGCTTGGAGTGGAGAGATACACCAGCCCTGCGGGGTGGGGACGTTGAGCTTTGATTAGGTGATGGGGGGTTGTAGAGCTGGATGTTTCCATTGGTCTGGTAAAGGCTGCAGTTTGTTTCAATGTGGTCTTTGGCTGCAGGGTCTGAGTTGCTGGGGTCTGGCATGACCCTTTTTGTAAGTTCCTGGAGCTCCTGGGCCTTCAGTGTGCTTCCAGTAATTTTCTAGTCCTGAGAATAGAGGCTCAAGAAACAATTAAGGTCAGTCATGCTTTATTGGGTCCAGCCAGCTCTGGGAAAGAGGGCCTGAAGGAGGGGCTTTTGTCCTGTCATTCCCCAGTGGAGCCAGAAGTCCACTTAGGAATAGCCCCAGGTATCTTGGATAAGAATGGAGAATCCCTGGTATGGTAGATGGACCCTACACGCCCACCCGGCCCTGCACCACCTGAGCACAGGGCTAGGACCAGCCATTGTCCTCACCAGCCCCAGGACCTTGGGTCTGGCGTGTTGGGGGACTTCCTCTCCACCTGTGAGTGTCTGCCAAGTATATTTCTTACCCGTCAGACTTTCCCAATGGGTTCAGAAACTCTGTACGTGGGAGGTTTTCACCAGTTGCTGAATGGGGGTCGGAGATCAAGAATCTTGTTTTAACAGGAGGCTGAAACTCATGTAATTAAGGGAGTCAATCTAAACCGCACTCGTAGGTGGCCGACTGCTTTGGGCCTGGCAGTATGCTCCGTCACCACCTCTGGGCGCTGGCAATGCCTCTCAGCCCCACATTTTATTTTATAATTGTCAAAGCCACAGAAAAGTAGATGGAAGAGAAACATGGACACCCCTGTACCTCCCGTAGATTCTCTAGCTAAAGAGTTGGCTATATTTGCTTTCTGTTCTTCTCTTCCTCCCCCTATTTTACATACTTTTCTTTTGATGAACAATTTAAAAGCAAGTCCTGGCATTCTGACACTTCACTTCTAAATATCTCAGCATCTCCTAATAAGGATGTTCCCCAACAAAACCACAGTACCATTATCGTAACCACGGCGCATCCAGAATGCTATCTGTATGCAGATCTCCATGTCCCCAAATGTCTTTCATATCTGCATTTCTTCCCATCGGGGATGCAACCAAGGTCCCTGCCTGACATTTGGTTTTGTCTCTCTTAATCTACAACAGTCTCTCAGCCTTTTGTTGTCCTCAGTATTATTCGTTGGTTTTTGTGACATTGGCTTTTTTCGAAGAGTCCAGGACAGCTGTCTGGTAGAGTGTCCCACACGTAGGATGGATCTGGTCACTCACTCATGATTAGACTCAGGCTCTGCTCTTCGGGCAAGGGCACACCCATGTGACATCATGCTTCTCACTGCCTCTCATCAGGGGTCCGGTAATGTCAGGTTGGTGATGCTGAGCTCCATCACCAAGCCTCTCTCCATGTTCTCCTTTGTCATTGGTAAGTCATTTATGGGGTCATCCTATGATCATGACATCAACTGAATATGCAGCTGACCCCATAGTCTGAGTGATCATCGGTGTGATGTGGCCTGAATCAAGTACCACAGTGGGGCTGCAAGGGGCAGCTTCTCCTTCCTTTATTCCTTCCACATTTTACTAGCTGGCATTTTCTGTACGAATTTCTCCCAGACCCCACGTTTTTTTCCCTAAAAATCACTGTGGATTCATGGATTTGAAAACATGCGTTACGACCTAGTGCTGTCATCATTCATTTTTGACGTTCACGTCGCCCCACATGGAGCTGCTTCGAAGTCCCTTTGACAGCACGGCATGTGCCTGCGTAAACCTTTTTGTTTCTGGCCCAGTAGGAAGTTCCAGGCTCACGTCGTATGTTCTCAGCCCTGGACCTAGAACTAACCATTTCTTCACAGAGTCCTGGTTCCCTTAGTGGTAAATGATATACATTAAAAAGAAAAAAAAGAAAAGAAACCAGCCCTGGCTGGTGTAGCTCAGTGGATTGAGCTCAGGCCTGTGAACCAAAGGGTCGCTGGTTTGATTCCTGGTTGGGGCACATGCTTGGATTGTGGGCCAGGTCCCCACAAGAGGCAACCACACATTGATGTTTCTCTTCCCCTCTTTCTCCTTCCCTTCCCCTCTCTCTAAAAATAAACAAATAAAATCTTTAAAAAAACAAAATGAGAACTTAGCGTGACGTGTGCCCCATGCTGTAGGGGTGTTGGTGCTTCCAGGCTTGCCAGTGAACAGAATCAGAAAACTCATTAAAAAAAGAAATCATGAGTTCACACTGGTAGTTCCACCTTAAATTTAACATTACAGGGCTTTTCTTTAACTTATCACTAGCATCTTTTTTCTCTTACAGCAAAACCTGTGTTTTGTCCAACACTGTGTTTCGCAGTTGTTTCTGTTCTTTGCACAGAGCCTGTTAGGGACGCACAGAGCCTGTTAGGGACACACAGAGCCTGTTAGGGATGCACAGAGCCTGTTAGGGATGCACAGAGTTCTCAGGTTAACTTCTTGCCCTGTGTGGTTACATTACCAATTTCATAGAATGTAAAATCAGCTTGTTTGGTCCCGCTTTCCACTTTATTGTAGGGTTTTCTTTAGTCGTCCTTTTAAAATTTAATGTTTTGGATATGTAAAACATTCACATGGTCCAAAGCTAAAAGAGTGTACAGGGTATAGAAGAGGCGTCCCCATCGTCCCTGCTCTTCTACGATGTTCCCTCTCACTTCCATATTCACCCTTTTCATTGGTTTCTGTTATACTTCCTGCTTTTCTTTTCATGAAAATAACACACACGCACATTCTCATTTTCTCTTCTTTCTTATACAAAAGCCAGTATATTTCCTCTCTTTCACGTTACCCTGGACGTCGTCACCCCTTTGAACAGACCTCTGGCACTCGGTTTCACGTTTTCCTGTTTTAGAGCATCCTGCCCTCACATGCAGTTCACTCAGTGTTGCTTTTTGTCTGGTCACTCGAGGCTGAGTATCTGGGAGGACCTGTGTTACCCTCGATGCCGAGCACTGGGAATAACTGGGTGTTTATGGGGTCGGCATGACCTCTGGATTCTGAATGCAATGAAAGGCAATAGGACAAAGGTCCAAATGAGGGTGAAGGTCGCACTGCAGGCCCTCCCTCTCCTGTCTGGCCTCCAGTTCTCCTGCATCTCTTGGGGTATCGGTGGCTTTGGGGATGGGTATTGGAGAAAGAGCTGTGACACTGGAGGAGTATGAAATGTTGCCCCAAGAGAGGCAGTTACTGCGACAAACCCTTGTCTTAGTCAAAGTGTTACCAGCGACGTGGGCTCTTGTTTCTTGAGTTCAGCAAAGAAAGAATTCAGAGCCAAGAACTTTAGAGCAAGAGGAAGTTTATTTAGCACGCAAAGCAAAAGCACACTCAAAGGAAAGATTCAAGAGGGCTGCTCAGAGAGCTGCCTTGGCCCCTTAGGAGGAAAGTCATAGAGGCAGAGATGAGCCCGCTGAGCTGCGTGGACTCAGGAAGCCAGTAACAACGGTTCTCAGAGGAGAATCCTGGTGGTATAGACTAAGCATGATGTGAGCTGAATGTTTGCAAAAAAAAGAAAAAGAAAGAAACCAACTTTTTCTTCATATAGCCACCATAGTGTGGGAGGACAGAAAAACAGGCAGTAATATTTGGGGAGGGGCGTGATATGATGCAACAGTCCCCCTCTAGGCCTTGCTGTGAAGCAACAAATATGTCTGTGGTGAAGGTAACCTGGCCCAGACCTAGGGCATTCAGGCCTCTCGAGAAAACCACATGAATGAGGGGAATAACCCTTCCTGCAACCAGCTTCACCAGGGGAATTTTTCAGCCAGGAGCCTTTCTGTGCTGTGCAGGGCCTTCGCGGCATGAGGACCTTGCCCTAGAGCTGGGATTCCGGTGAATCAGAGCCTGAGAACAGTGAGGGTGAGAATGACCAGACCACTTCCTGCATGTAAAGAACACTCAAAGGATAAAACAATTTAAAACAATTTTTTTTTTTTTTAAAAAACCACTCTGAAGAATGTCGGTTCCCACCATGGCCAAGAATCAAATCAGATTCTTTTTTTTTCAAAAAGATTTTATTTATTTATTTTTAGAGAGAGGGCAATGGAGAGAGCAAGAGAGGGAAACATTGATGTGCAAGAGATACATCAATCAGTTGCTTCTTGCACACCCCGGATTGGGGTCCTGGCCTGCAACCCAGGCATGTGCCCTGACTTGGAATTGAACCAGCGACCTTTCAGTTCACAGGCTGGCCCTCAGTCCCCTGAGCCACACAAGCCAGGGCTCAAATCCGATTCTTTCTCCATCCCTCAGCTTCAAGTCCCCCACAGACTCCTGACAAAACCAAGGCACTGCCCACGGAGTTTACATGGGAAAGTCCAAGGCAATCTTCCTTATGGCTGGTTGATGGATTTAATTATGGTCATTGTGCAGGGCTGAGAGCCAAGCAGAGTTCAATAACATTGTCATTCATTCCATTGATCCATAAGCTATCACCACCAATACATTGCTGCTATTGTTACTTTGAACAATTACCTATTAGACCAATTTAAAATAAAAAATAACAATTATTTTACCTTCATTTATTCTTTCTCTGTCTCTCTTCCTTTATATATATATATATATATATATATATATATATATATATAAGTCTAAGTTTCTGAGATACATGATTTTTCTTCTCTCTGAAAACTTCTGGTAACACTTCTTGTAAGGGACACTGAATGGCAACGTATTCCCTCCAGTTTTGTTCTTCTGGGAAAGTCTGTTTCTTCTTACTTTTGGAGGATAATTTCACTGCGCACACCATTCTAGGTTGGCGAGATTTTTTTCTTTCAACACTTCACTCTTCTTGCTTGCATAGTTTCTGACAAAAAAATTAATCTAATTCTTATTCTTGTCCCTCTCAGGTAAGGTTCCGCCCTCTGCCCTCCACCCCCTGGCTTGTTTTCCGCAAGACTTTCTTATGTCTTTGGTGCTGTGCGTTTTGAGGATGATGTGCCTATGTGCCAATTATTTGGTATTTATCTTGCTTGTTCTCTGTCCCTCCTGGATCTGTGGTTTGGGGTCTGTCGTTGATTCTGGAAAATTCTCAGCTATTATTCTTTCAAATATTTCTTCTCCTCCTTCCTTTCTTTCTTCTTGCTCTGATATTCCCATTTCATACGTCTTACACCTTTTGTAATTGTCCTTTCTCTTCTTGGCTATTCTGTCCCATCTTTTTATTCTCTCTTCTCTTTGCCTTTCAGTTTTGATTTGTAGCATTTCTTTTTGTTTCTTTCTTAGAGTGTCCACCTTCCTGCTTTCATTATGCATCTCACCTGTACGTCTCTGATCTTTCCATCAGAACCTTCAATGCATTACAGCTTTTTCAAATTCCCTATCTGGTGGTTCCCAAATCTCTGTCATGTCTGAGTCTAGTTTTGATGATTGCTTTGTCTCTCCAGACTGAGCATTTTGTTGCCCAGTAGCATGCCTTGTGATTTTTTGGTGAAGTCTGGATATAATATATGTGATAGTAGTATCTGTGCTAATCCGTTGAAGCTTCATGTTAATCAAATTAGCATCTGGGCTGTGCTTAATGTTCACGGTGGCTGTTGGTGCCAGAGACTTCAGTTTGTTATTTTTTCCCTTGGGTGTTTTTGGGTTTCCCTAAGAACTGCACCTTAAATAGGGTCTGCGTCTAGCAGCTCTCTCGGTTGTCATTTATTTTTCTTACACTGGAGTCTGTTGATGTGGTGGTGAGTGTGCTGGGTTGCATAATGTCCCCCCACAATTCATGTCCACCCACACCCTCAGAACGTGACCGTACTTGGAAATAGGGTCTTTACAGATGTAATTCGTTATGTTAACAAGGTCATCCTGCGTCAAGGTGAGTGCTAAATCCAAGGACTGGTGTCCTTATAAAAAGAGGAGAGGACACACAGGGACACACACGGAAGGATGACCGTGTGATGACAGAGAGATTGGAGAGATGCAGCTGCAAGCCGAGGAATGCCCACGAACACCAGGAGTAGGAAGAGGCAAGGAAGGAGTCGTCCCTAACGCCTTCAGAGAGCACGGCCTCCAGCGCCTTGATATTGACGTTAGCCTCCAGCACTGTGAGAGAATGCATTTCTGTTGATAGGCCACCCAGCGTGTGGTATTTGTTACAGCAGCAGCAGAAACAAATACAGTAAGGCAATGGGGAGGGGAAGCTCTGCAATCTTATGACTCAGTCTCAGTGGGCCTGAGACCCTGGGCCGGACCTTCAGGAACATTTCTTGTCCTTTCGTTTTCTTCCCTGGGCTGGAGCTGTCTTGTCGTCCTTCCCCCAGGGCAGATAAGGCTCTGCGTGACGCAGTGTCCCTCCTTGGCAGGGCTTTGTTATAACAGGACAGAATGCTCTGGGCTTTCAAAATGGTTACATTTCCTCTGAGCGTATTTTAAAATGGTTCCTTTTCTCCTCCCCTTCCTTAAAGCAAGTGGATTTTTCCCCCAGCTTCAGATTGACAACCTTGTGGGGCTCCTGGAGGTAAATTCCAGGAGAGTGCGGGGTTGTCCTAGGACTGGAAGCCCAGGACTTAAAAATCCCCAAGCTAGTCCACACTCAAGCTGCAGCACCTCATCAGACCCGTTGGCTGTTCCTACCCATTACTGGCTTCAGTGGCAGCTTCTGCTCCTGGTAAGTTATGATTCTCTGCTTTTCCTTTCAGGAAAAGATTTCGGGGTGATCGTTTGCCCTGAGACCTCAGTTCTCCCATGGATCTAAGAAATGTTGTTGATTTTCAGATTACTCAGCATTTTTCTTGTGAGGATGGAAAGAAGGACTTCCAAACCCTCTTCGTGTAAGAGCTGTCTTATGGTGGCTATTTGTTACTCAGAGTTAGACATAGTTTTGTATTTCTACTCAATCTCCTTACCAATTCTCTTCCCAACCCTTGCCCTTTTTAAAGGCATTGTTTTTCTTTGCTGAAGACTGTAGGAAGAAGCCATGGAGCAACAAAAAAATGAGAAACATGGGAAAGTTACAAAAACCCAGAATCTTATAAAATCTCTCAGAGAAATGACTCTCTTGGTTTGTGATTCTGACTTTCCTTGAAGCCTCAAGAACCTCTCCTGTATCTGGCCTTGGTGGGTGATGGTCCCTCCCCTTTCTCTGCTGCCAAGCACTTCTTATCTTGTCTTTCTCAAAAATTGTCTCTTGTGTTTCTTCATCTTGCTGCTATTTTGTAAATAATTTGAGGTCCAGGGCTCAGACCTCCTTGTCCTTGATGGCAGCCGGCAGTCTTGCGCAAAGCCAGTCTGTGAGTAGACCTCTGGGGAAAGGGACCGTTAGTTGGATTGGATTCTTTCCCCTGGTTGGTTTGGTATAGAATGTATCACATGACCACTAAATGGCAACTCACTGGCACAAAAGCCCAGGCATGTGCCTACGTGTCCATCCCACGAGCCATGTGCCTCCGGGTCCGTTCTGGCTCTAAACAGCACAGACAACCCCTAGGAAGAGCCTTCCTGAATCTGACAACTGTACCTTTGCCCAAAGCATCAGTGCATGTTCATCATAGAAAACGCGGGCAATACAGATGAGTCTGAAGAGGAAAATAAAAATGATCCACCATCCCTTAGACACTCTTTTGGTATAATTCCTGTGGCCTTTGTAGTGTGCAGTGCTAACGCCCTGGGGGAAGGATGAGTTCTCTAGCGACCAACAAAATCAATTGTGTTGGCTGCGATTGCTCTATGTGTGCACAAAAAGGGGTTTGCACAGAGGTTAAGGAACGGGGCTGGGAAGGAGCACAGCTTTTCCGCCAATGGTGTCTGGGTTCAAGCCTGTCACTTGCTGGATGGCCTTGGCAAGTTGCTTCTCTGCCTTTCAGCTTCCACTAATACCTGCTGCCAGGGTGGTTGGGAGGAATGCATGATCTCACACACAGAGGCACTTGCCATGGTGCCGGGAACAAAGTCAAGGCAGCAGCTGAAGGGACAGGAGAGGGAGGGAGAAGGAGGCAGAGAGACACGTCGTCTGCGTCACCGTTGCCATTCTGGAGGGAGACGTTTTGATTCTCATGTCTCTGTGGACAAGATATCATCCTTGTGTTGCAGGGTCTGTTTTCAGGCAGTAAAAATCCAGGTTCCAGCCTTTCTTTCAGAGGAATGCTGGCTAATAACTAGAAAAGGGATAGTAGAGTTGGGTAGTTGCCCTTTTGCAAAGATCCCCCAAATAATGGGCTCAGTCAATGTCATCAAGAGATGCTAATCCCGTGGGGGGAAGGCTGTTGGGTGCAGGCCAGTCACCCAGCATCAAAGTGTAACTCTGCAGACTATGTACTAATTACACTGCAGAGGTCTGCCAGGCATCACATAACTGATCAAAATTTGATTCATAAATAGTGAGACAAATGCACATTATGCACCTGCTGATGTGATATATTAGGAAGGACAAAATATTCTTTCAGTAGTATTCTTACCAAAAAAAAAAAAGTTAATCTGAACTGTATCATGTGTAAGTAATTGAGCAAATAAAGATGAAAAATAACCCATAAGGCTCCTAAAAAAATGCCAATGTCGTGAAAGACAAAAAGGCAGGGGCAACTCCAGGTAAAAATGTATTAAATAGTCCAACCCAGTGTGTGAAACTTGATTGCATGTGGGACAATACTTGTTTTTAAGGGAATAAACACATTTTGGAGGCAATTGGGGCAATCTGAATAAGGACCGTCTGTTAGATAGTATTATCATGTCCGTATTAAATTTCTTTGGTGTGAAGATGGTATGGTGGTTATGTGACAGAAAGTCATTCTGTTCACAGATGCATGTGAAGAATTTAGGGGTGAAAGGGACCTTCTGTTTGCAACTTACTTTCAAATGGTTTAGCAAAAAATATTATGCTGGGTAAAGGGTAAAAGAGTATTTATTTAATTGTCAATTTTTCTGTGTGATATTAAAAAAAAAATAAAAAGTTGTGGATAAAACCCAGAGAATGAATGGTAGGACAAACCTTTCCACTGGCGTAAGCATTAGGACTGCCTCTTAGGGAGACTGTGAGAAGCTCTGGCTTAACGATACTGGTACAACCCTTCCTGTAGGTCTCCTTCATGGACATCTGGTCTACCAAGGGAAGCATACTCATTGTCTACACTTGAATTGTCCCTAAATGCAATTGCACCAAGGGATGGCACAAAGATTTCTTTTCCCCTGCCAATTCTAATCCTTTGATGTGAGCTACCTACAGGACAATGTTGAGAAGGATTCATGGCTCAGGGAGAGAGAACACAGTAATTGATTAGTGATGTCTGTTAAGGTTTTGTGAAGGCGTATACTGGCATGCTCGCCACATTTGCTGCCTTTGAATTTCCAACATAAACTAAACTGAACGCTTGAAAAACATGAAAGTTTTCGAAAAACCGTGTATTAAAGTGATGATCACAGCAGCTAATATTAAGCACTTGCAATGGCCCAGACAGTGATCTAAGTGCTTTGTATGTATTAGCTTATTAATTCTGACAACAATTCGATGAGGTAAATACGATTGTTATTACTCCCATGTTACAACCAAGGAACTGAAGTCATCTTCTTTAGGTCTTGGCCTGCATTCTCCCGATGGCCTGTTTTGGCTATGGTATTTCAAATTTCAACCCTGTCCTTGTCGTTCCCAGTCTCCTTTCCCTGCCTGAATTTTCTCCTCGGTGCTTGTCACCAGCTGACCTACATCTGTTAGTCATTTGTTCATTGTCTGTCTCCTCCCTGGAATGTAAGCTCCTGAAGGGCAAGGATTTTGCGTGTTTTGTTTACCACACTGCTTCTAGCAGCTTTCCTAGGTTGCTGCTTGGCACTGAATCAGTGCTCAGCAAATCCCTGTGTGTGGAAGAATGAGGCTTAGAGGAGTAAGTCCCTTACCCAAGTCCCACGGCCAGGGCATGGTGAAAGATGCGTGTGGGGAACCTCAGGGTTGCCTTGCTCTCGGGAAGCTGAGAGGTTGTCAAAGCTCCAGAAGCTACAGGGAATCTGAGGTTTACGGACTTCGAGAGTAAAATGGAAAGGGAGCAGCTGGTCTTCAAACCAGAGAGGCTTCCAAACTGACAGAGTAGATGCAGCTTGGGAAAGAGGTGCTGGGTCATCGTGGCTGCTGGGATGGAGACAGAGGTCCACAGCCTGCCTCCCTCCCAGAGGCTCCCCAGAGCTGCAGCCACACCTTGGTGTGCAGGGAGAAACTACCAGGAGGCTTCTGCCAATGGCGTGGGAAGATGGAAATAAGGTTGTTGTCTGAAAGCTAAGCTTTAAAACCAACAGCTAATGGACCATGAGAGAGTTAAATCAAGTGCCCTCCAGGAGACACAATGGCTCCCTGGCCAGAGCAAGGGCTTGGTTATGCAGAAACACTGGAAAAGATCTATCCGAGTCATTGGCAATACTGGCTATTCCCAGTCAGAAGGTGAGGTTGTGGGGACCCATCCCTAGATTGCACGCTGTGTACCTGGTCTTAAGGGAAGCTTTTATGGACACAACAGTGGGACTATGAAACATTTGAGTCATGGAACTTGCTCAGAACATGCCTTCTGGTTATGATTTGGCTGCCTGGGTATCTTAGCTCAAGTGAGATAAGGTCCTTCTGATCAGAAGCTAGCAGGCCACCAGCCTTGGGAGCTGCGGTTTTCAGAATGAGCTTGGTTAACGTGAGTTCACTCCAGAAGATCCACCCCTCAGATCTCTGAGCCTCTAAGAACTAGGACAGCCCTGGGAATCCCCAAGAGCCAGCAGTTCCAGGAGACCTGGGGGGCTGCCAGCCCTCTCTTTCTGGTGGAAAGGAGATTCATACTCATCATGCTCATGGTCTGTGTATCCTGGCTGTTTCCAACTCTACAGCCTCCTGGCTGATGGTGACTTTCAATGACCTCATTACCATGCCAGCGACTCAGGATGTGCAGACTTTGCCAGGTTATCTTCCTCTGATAGTGTCTGTGAAGCATTATTAGTTTCCTGTGGCTTTTGTAGAAAATGCCTGCATATTCAGTGGCTTAAAACAACACAAATTTATTGTCTTACGGTTCCGTCGGTTACAAGTCCAATACAGGTCTCACTGGGCTAAAATCCAGATGTTGGCAGGGCTGTGTTCTTCCCGTAGGTCCCAGAGAAGAACCTGCTTCAGTGCCTTTTCCAGGTTCCAAAGACTGCTCTGTCTACAACCCTTGGCTCATGGCCTCTTCCTTCATCTTCAAAGCCAGCAATGGTGGGTTGGGTCCTTCTTACGTGGTATCCCTCTGGCTTTCTCTTCTGCCTCCCTCTTCATCACTCTTGTGATTGCTCTGGTTCCACTTGGATAATCCAGGAAAATGTCCCTGTTTTTAGGGTGGCAGATTAGCAACATTAATTCCATCTGTAACCTTAGTTCCCCTGGCCATGTAACTTAGCCTATTTGCCTAATCTGGGGATTAGTATGTGGCCTTCCATGGAGGAGCCCTTATCCTGCCCACCCCAGAAGCCCTAAGGAGTATTCCAAGATCTACAAAACCATCCTGGTGGCTGCTGGTCACCTTTGCCAGTGTCTTTCCTTCCTCATCTCTGGCCAGCTCAGAACTGGCTTCTCTGGGGTGCACATTCTCCCTGAACACTGCACCACAAGTGTGGCCCCAGGCCTCACCCTAATGTCCTGAGGTCCCATGGAAACAGGGCGAAGACATCTTGGTAACAATGGGCACCAGAAGTCCTCGGAGTCAGGGAAACATCTCAACAACAGTTAGGGTGCAACGTGAGACTTGGGTGTGTGGGTGTCGGCAAGAACTTGGACCATAACTCAGAGGCTTCCAGTGCTCTGTGGGAGGTATGGGGAGAGGAGACAGAGAAGAGCCGGGAAAGCAGTGGGGTGAGAAGAGCCTGCCAGAAAGAGGCTGGGGTCCGTGTGGGACTGACCTGAGGCTGATCCCCAGGGACAGGGGGGCCATGGGTCATTCGAGCCGTGGAGATGCCTGGCTGGCAAGCTGAGGGCTGTGTTTCTGTGACGGGAATCCTCTCATCTCTCTGCAGCTCCCCAACCTCAGAAATGCCCAGGACACTCATGGCTATCTGTGGGCGGGCAGACTTGATGGAACTCTGGGAAGAAATGGGCATGCCTGACGGACAGAGGGGCCATGGAGATGCCAGCCAGCCCTGCTCTGCAAGCTCGCAGAGAACTTGGGAAGGCTCTGGCTAGCCTCAGTCCATGGGACAAGACATCCAGGATGGGCTTTGTCCTTCTCCAGCCCCTTGAGGTCCAGATGAACCAGTATTGTCTGGAGCTCGAGGGTGGCGGGACTCCAGCTGACTTCTGGGTCTAATAATTAGGAGCCATCTGTACCTTTTAATTGTTACATTACTAAAGGCTTGGGGGTGACAGGAGGGCCTTCCAGCACAGAGAACACTCAAAGTGGTTGCCAGATTTGTTGGTTCCGGGCACCCAAGCAATGCGCCCCCCAGGCCTCCCCCTCTCTGCAGGTTCTGGCCTGCTGCTGACTGAAAGATTTGCCTTTGACCATGTCATTTCTATCTGAAGTCCAGTAACCCTCTCCCTCTTCAGATTAATCTTCTCTGGGCCCAAAGAAGGGGGAAAAAATTCCTTCTCATTCTCGATTCTCAGGATCCCAGGTAATTTCAAGGGGCAATGGGCACAAAGAGGAGTCAGTGCTTTACATTTTTCTGGGTCACAGGTAGGCTATATTTAACGCTGGATCAGTGTCACCAACTTGCCTTCTAGAAACTGCATGTCCTTCTCCCTAGACCTCTGCCGGCACTAAGATTCGCCATGCGATAAATCTCTGCCATTTTGGTATGAAAAAAAAAAACTCATTTTCATTTTCAGTTCCTTGATTACAGGTGAAGAAGATGTGTTTTAAAAATAGGCACACTGTCTCTTTTGAATGGGATGAGTAATAACAAAAAGCCTATTTGAATTGCTATGATGTTTTTGTTCAGATATGAAAACATGTCAATTCATGCGAAGAGGGGAAGGTGTTGTTATACGTGAAAGTTTTGTTATGAGAGTGGAGTTGAAGAGAGGGAAGGAGAAGAGCAAAAGAAAAGCTAGGGAGAGGGGAAAGGGAAGAGTA
This sequence comes from Macrotus californicus, assembly GCA_007922815.1. Lineage (NCBI taxonomy): Eukaryota > Metazoa > Chordata > Mammalia > Chiroptera > Phyllostomidae > Macrotus > Macrotus californicus. The sequence goes on along the minus strand of VMDR010001339.1, from coordinate 119,490 downwards.
GAAGAAAGAAAAGCAGGAAAGAAGAGAGAAAAAAGAAAAATTGCAGAATTCCTTTGCATGTTGTCCCAGGGACCTTGCCTGGAAGGCAGGCTGGTAGGTGATGGTCCAAATGAGCCACCCTCAGCTGCCCCTGCCATCTGCCACATCTCATCCAGGCCAGGGGTTCAGGGTCTCTTTACACTAAAAATGTACATGAAAAATTATAAGGACCCCCAAGTCTTTTAGATATGTAGATAATATCTATCAGGGTCTACTATGTTAGAAATGGAAACAGAATCTTAAAATACTTCCATAAATAAAATTTTTATGACAGATATATTTTCCAAAACAAACAAAAAAATTAGTGAAAAGAGAGGCATTATTTTTACAGGTTTGCAAATCTCTCTGATACCTGGTTTAATGAAAGATGGCCGCCCTTTCCTTCCTCTGGAAAACTCCACTCTACACGCCTGAGAGGGTGCACACGGAAAAGAATGCCACAGTATTCTAAAAATAGCTTTGACCTTGTGGGATTTCCCAAAAGCATCCCAGGCAGCCTTCCGGGGTGCCTGGACAGCACTTTGAGAACCACTGACTTAGTCAGGGGGATTGGACACATGGTGGCCAGAGGGGGCTGTGGAAGGGATATCTAACAATTTGTCAAGGACCATCAAAACTTGAATGCCCTTTGACACAGTGATTCCCCTTTAGAGAATATATTTTAAAAGAATAATCCTCAGAAGAAAGACAACTGTTTCAATGACCTACAATGGGGGCATGGGTCAGCAGGCCCACTTGATGGACTATTTTGCAGTTTAAAGCTATTATTACAAAGACTGTGAACCAGTCTTCTCTAAGTGAAGAATGATGTGATAATCTGCACTCTGCCTTACCTTCAAGGCGCAGCTGACTGAGCTTTGAGGTTGCTGTCTCAGCAACCATTTCCGTCCTTGCCTCCCCCCGCCCCCCACCCCGTCAAGGCCGCTTCCTACCGCTGTCATCAACGCTTGCATTTTTCCACTCACAGTCATAGAGCAATGAGAACTAACCTCAGTAAAATGCCCCATGACCGGTATGTGGTCCAGACCAAGAGAGGTAGCCAGCACAGCTGTTGGCTGCCAGGCAGGTGCTCCAGGTGAGAGTTCAGAATGCCGGCGTGACAGCCAATGGCTCTGTCTGGACTGGATGTGTGGGACAGGAGAGGGTACCGGTCTGCACTGTGGCCGAGGTGGCGGGGCTGTTGGAAAGCTGAATCTGCCAGAGTCAGACTTGGGAAAATTGGCAGTAGGTCAGGCTAAGCACAGCTCTGCGCAAATCCATTATTCGTACTTACTTTTTGGGGTTTCCTAGAGTGTCATGTGACTAAGATCCCTGCCCTCCAGTTTGGAGGTATGTCTCAGAGAATGTTGGTAGTGTCCTAAAAACCCTCTCTGAGCACCCTCCTGCCATGGTCCTGAGTGGCTCAGGAGGTCCCCAAGGTTCCTCCGTGCTTCCCTCTCTGCCAGGTGTGGGACCCGGATGAGCAGGAACTCAGATGCTACCCAGATGCTACAGCCAACTGCCACCTGCCTTCCTGCATGGGTTTCTTCCCCACATCTGCTCCCACTGACCTTGTGGCACCTTGGCCGAACAGCACTGTGCAGTGCATCTCCTCTGCTCAGGACACTTCTAATGCACCCACCGTGCCATCTTCCCAGCTAACAGACGTGAAAGTTGTTACTGCTCATCTGCTACCCAGTCCATACTCCTTTCCCTGGTTGTCTCCAAAGCATCTTCTTAGAGCTGGATGGTTGGAATCAGGTCAGGACCCGAAAGAAAGACACACATTGCATTCTGTAAAAGTGTCCCCTTCTCTTTCTTTCCATGCCATTGGTTGGTTAAGGAAATGGAGTCTTTTGAGAGTACATGCTCTTTTTAAAAAAATGTATTGGAGTGACATTGGTGAAAAAATTATAGAGAAAGGTTGCAAGAGGGAAAGGGGGCAGCGAAGGTAGGAGAGGGCGAAGGGGGATAAACGGCGGCAGAAGGAGACTTGCCTTGGGGTGGTGAACTCACAATACGTGTACGGATGACGTACTATAGAAGTGTACCCCTGAAACCTGTGTAATTGTATTAGCCAATGCGATTGCATTCTTAGAGCACAGCAAGCAACTGACATCCTCTCCCAGAATTCTGTCTCGAACTACGCTCTGTACAGAAGGCAGCTTCCTCCCTCAACTCACTCTCTCTCAGTCCCGTTCTCAAGTCCCAGCCACCTCCCCCACCTCCCCCCAGCGAGGTCTGTGGGGCTTCCATCCCCCACCCCCACTGTCTCTGCACACAGATCACCTTGGTGGTCTTTAGTGTTCTCCCTGCTTATCCCGTGACCAAGATTTGTTCTCGCAAAGGAGAGCCCAGGCTGAGCCAACAAATGCACGTCTTGCCCCTCACGGCTGGTGGCAGAGGCAGGAGATACCAGTAGCATGGTGACAGTCCTTGCTCCTGAGGACACAGGAACATCATTATCTGTGCAGATTTCTACCTGTGTCACCAGGCAGCCAGTGCCCCTGGTTGGGAGGAAGACTCGGTTCATTGTTGCATCCTCAGGGCCTGGCACAGGGCCTGTGTCTTGAGCACGTCAAGAAGGTTCCTCGTCACGGACGTGGGCTGTGGGCCGTCTTTGCCGTCCTTGGGAGGGGTTGTGATGAGAAACCCCGTGAAGTTGTGACAGAACGTCCTGTTATATTCCTTCTACTCCTGAAAGATTGTCTTCAGCTCTGGCGTGACACTGGTGTTGAGTCACCCTCGGGCCTCCCCGACACATCACAGTCTCGTTTTCACTCTGAGGGCTCGCTCTCGTGCCGAGTCTCAGTCACCGTGCCTGCGGGCCTTTCCCTCCGAACCATGCAATGGTTACTGGAATCCAAGCTCCCTCCGATCCCCTCCACCAGCTTTCTTCGCTTCACCTCCAGACTGGCAGAGTTTGCCCACACTGCCGAGGCTGGCACACATCTCAGCTCTTAAACTCAGCAGTGATGGGGCCATAGCTCCTTCATTTTTCCCAGAGCTTCATTTCTGTTTTGAGGACCTTTAGTCTTGGTTAACTTGGGATTCTTGTCCTCTTTCTCCAGGATCCCATAACTTTGGCAGGTGGGGCCACGTAGGGAGTGGTGCGTGGTCAGGCCTAGTCTTCAGGGGCTCCTTTTTGTGCACTCAGGTGACACCCAGGAGAAGCCCTGGCCTGGTGTGGCCTGAGCCATCAGCTCCACACCCTATGCTAAGCCACCAGCTATTCTGTCTGCCTGGATGCTCACTGGCTTCCTCTCTGCCACAGGCTTGGGGACCATTCCATGGCCTCTGATGTGTAACCCCGTCCCCCCAGGACTGACTGGATGAGGGTCCCTAATGGTTTCCCAGCACTCTCCAGTGTGCAGGGGTCAGCCTGGAGCTCCCATGCCAGGCTGGGCCACTGGCTGTCTGGGAGGCTCAGCACATACCTCGCCTCCACGGGGGCAGGGGAAACAGCAAGTCCTGTCTGGGACTCTGTCACACCCTACATGGCTCCCTCACTGCCAGGATGTGACCCGCCAGGGTCATGGGATGTTTGCAAGGGAGCCATTATAATGAGGGCAAGTGGGGAGAGCAGAGGAGTGCAGGACAGTGAAGAGCCTGCACGGTGGCCCAGGGCCCTGAGAGGGGCCAGAGTGGAGCACTAAGCGAATGCAGGAGGTGGCGCTCAGTGAGGTGAAACAGAGATGAGGCAGGGGGTGTGACAACAGGAGCCACTGGGGTCTTGACGGGGCCCAGGTGTTTCTGGGCGTTTGCTTGGGGACAATGCAGCCTCTAGAGGAGAAGATATGAGGGTCACTGGATTTGGGAGGTGAGTCCTCTAAGAAGCCTCCAGAAACCCAGGTTCCTTAGCTCTGGTTGTCAAGCCCATGGAAGCTCTAAAAAAAAACCCCATTGAGTCGCAAGTGAGAGGGGTACAGAATTACTCCTTTCCATGTCAGGTTTCCTGAGTCTGCTGTCCGTTGTTCGGTCATTTGTGTCACTGTCCTCATTAGTCCCCTTGAGGTCTTTCCTGAGAGCCAGAGAGCAGGGGGTGTTACTGTGTGAGCTGCCCAGAGGGGCTTTTCCCTCACCGACTGCTGTCACTCACTGTCCTTCCCCTGGCCAAGGGCGCAGCCCAGGGCCTGTGCCTGGCTTGCTGTGTCCCAGGACACCGCACTTGGCCCACGCTCATTGCTGCCTCTGTTTTTCTGAACGCCCAGGCCAGGGATGCCCTGGGACAAACATGGCGGTCCCTGCTCACTCTAGGAAATTCCTGAGCCCAGGCATCTCTCAGGGACCCAGGCTCAGGGACCAGCTGAGTCCCTTCACCCTCCATGGAGGGGTGCCTGGGAGAGGGTGGGTGTGCCCTGGAAAAAGGGACCACTCCAGAGCACCAGCTGGCAGGCTCCCAGGTGCTCTCTGGGCAGGAAGGCAGCCAGGATGCTGCCCCGTGGCCCCAGATGGCCTAACCTGGGCTGACCCAGGTTGTCGAGGGCCTTGCCCCAGTCCTGGCCCAAGCACTTCCTCTGACAGGCTCCAGCAAGCCCTCGGCGTGCTTATCTTTGCGGTGCACACGCTTGTGCTGCAGACGGTGCCTCCAGATCTCCAGATCTCTCTCTCTCTTGGGTTCACTGCTTCTGAGGTCACAAGGACAAACCCTAAGGAAACAGAGGCAGGTTCTGGAACCCCAGGGTTGGGTCCAGCTCTCACTCTGCATTCCCTACTGTCCTCAGCCCACCCTCTCCCCTCCCCCACCCCCTGCCTCCTCCTCCTTGCTTCCCTGCAGCCCTGTCTTCTTCAGGCCCCCACTCTGGGCCCTTGGCCTGGCTCCCCTCCTGCTCACCCACCTCTCCCAACCAGGCTCCCTCCTCACTTTTGAGACAAGACCTGCGGCCTCCACAGGTCCCCCGGGGTCCCCTGCTGCCCTGCTCTGCTAGGCCCCCTTCCCCTCCTTCCCTCTGCCCTGCCCCGCCGCCTCCCTCCCTGTCCTCACTCTTCCTTTGCCTGTGGCCTTGCTTCTGGTCCTTCTCTGGCCTTCAGTTACCAGGGCAGACGGCTCACCTTCCTCTACTCCCCTCCTGCCCAGTTACCTCCTGCCATCTCCCCTCCCTTGGGCCATCCTGCAGACTGTCCCCAGGGCCTGGTGTCCCTGTCTGTGGGGATCCAGACCTCTCCAAGCTTTGTGAGTGGGGCACTTACTGGGCTCAGGGAGCAGAACGTGGTGGGCAGCAGCTACAGGGAATCCTGGTGGGCCCTCCAGTGCTACAGGGAGCCCCCATCTACACTGTGAGTTCTCAGCCATCAGGGCATGTGGCCTGTGCCACTGGACGGCTGCCCATCCTGGAGATTGGTCCAGAAGCCAAAGAAAATGTAGCAAGCTCCTTTGTGGTCACCCTGGGGCCCCACCAGGCTCCCCGAGCTGCCCCTGGAAGGGGATAGCTGGGCCTGGTGGCCTCAGGCATATTTCCCTGCAGGCCCCTTCTCCTCCACATGGCCATTCGTCCCCCTCATTCAGAAGGAGCGATGGTGCCCTGTGCCTAGTATGCACCCCAGTCCCCAAACCAGCCTCCCTGGGGGATGGTGACCAGGGGTCCCTCTGCTGTGGAGAGACTGTAGTCCTGGCAGGGGAGGTGAAGCCCTGCTGTGAGGTATTGGGGCCTGGAGGCTGGGGGAGGGCTGCGATCCCTCTGGGGCAGAGCTCACTATGCACTGTGGTCCTGGGCACTCAGGGGACAGTTGCTGAGCTCTGCAGTTGAGCTGGCATCAGCATCCCCACCCTGTCAGCCTCCCTGGGGACAGCTGTAAGTGTCTGAGGGGTGTGGAGAAAGGTGAAGCTGGAAGGGAAGGATGTTTGAGGGGCCTTTCTGAGGCCTGGGGGCCCCCACACCCTCCTGCCTCCCTTCCCCGCAGGCCCCGGGGCAGCCAGGGCTGCTCCCGTTTCCCACTGAACTGTCCTGTCTGCCAGGCTGGGCCTCTAGATAGGAGGGCCGAAAATCCTCACCCCATCCCCGGTAGGAAGGCAAGTCTTGGGAGGAAGTGAGGACTGAGAGAGGGAGGGGCCTCTGCGAACTTACAGACCACACGAGCTGCCTGCCCCTCCCAGGGGGTCAGTCCTGGGCTGGCGCTCCTGACCACAGCCTGGGTGCTCGGAGTCCAGAGTTGCCCTTTCTTTGGGCCCCTGGAGATTTCTGTCTAGATAAGCGCCTTCCTGTGGGGCGAAGTTGGGCTCTGAAGACACACCCTGCGACCAGCGCCCCTTCTCCAGGATGCACAGACTTTGCAGATGCTGGTGGCCTTGAGTTTGCAAATGATTATGAAGGGAAAGCAGCCTGCTGGGAACCCCAGCCTTGAGCTCTGACTTCTCTGCCACTAGCAGCTGGGGGGCCAGGCAGAGCGGGAGGACCCCCTGCACAAGCCCCTTCCTGACAGGTTAGCCCCATTTCTCTGTCCTGTTCTGGGGGTAGGTCCTACCCCAAGTGCAGGGAGACTCTGCTGGGACCTGGTCCAGGCACAGGCCGAAAGCCAACCAAGCACCTGCTCCTGGAGGCTCCCCTGTCCCCAGGCCCAGCGTGGCAGGACTTGGAGGGTGCCACCCAGCTGGATGGTGGGGGGACTTGCTTTCGGGGGCTGCCTCCCTGCTTCAGTTGGTCCAGGGGAAGGCACGTCGCCCTGGCTCTGTTTCCAGAACAATGGTCTGCCCTGCTTACCGCGCCTGACTCTCACACTCCTTCCTCTCACTCATGGCCCTGCATCTCTTCTGCCCCTTCCCTCTCTACACACATGCTCACACATGCACACGCAGAGCAGTTCTCCAAAGCAGACTGGGCTCGCCTTTGCTCACTTTAGACCACTTGGTATTCTGCACCCCGGCCCCTCCCCAGCCTTCACGGGGTAAACGGACACATTTGGATCTGTGTTGCTGCCAGAGGCCCACAGACAGCTGTACTTCAGGGTCGAGAAACCCAGCAGCCCCCTGCTCAGGGCCTTAGAAGATACTGCTGTGAATGGCTGTGGAGCCAGTACGGGGGCCCCAGCTTCTGTGGCCGTGGGGAGCCAGGCAGCCTGGAGGATACATACGTGTTTGAGGGGTCACAGAAGTGGACCCTTTTTGTGGACACCACCGTAGACCACACCCACCATTTTGGGTTTGGAAAATTCTCTGAGAAACACCCAGGTCTCCAAATAGCCAGACTCCTGAGGTCCCCTCCCTTCTCTCCATGACCTGTGGTCCCCCAGACAACGTCCATCCAAGGACAGAAACCAGTGACCCAGCTCCTTGGGGCCATGGGACAGGAGCCCTGTTCCCTAGAGCTCCCTAGCCCCCCAGCCCAGGGCAAAGGCTGGGTTTCCAGAGGCTCAGCCCAGGTCTCGAGGTTGCAGAGCAATGGAGAGACCTGGGGAAGAAGCTCGTGGGGAGGGCTCATTGTTGGCTAGTCCCATTGCTCTCCATCTTGACCATGTGCCCTCTTAAGAGATGGAGCAGACCCCTGGGAGGGGAGGTGGGAGCCACGTGTAGCCAACTTTCCTTCCCAAGTGCTCCTTGGGAGCAGTGTTTAAAGAGCTCTGCAGAAAGGCCAGGTCCTCCTGCTGTCACTGGAAATTGTTGGCCCAGGAGACCTAGAGGAGATGCAACTGCAGTCCAGGTTCCCGTGGACACCTGACGGGACTTAGGGGGCTTGACTTCTTCCCTTCCATTTCCCAAGGGACATGAAAAAAGAGGCAAGCTCACGGGACATCCTGGAAAGCTTATGGCTGCTGCAGTGCTGCGGAGGGAGGGCGGCTGGTGCCAGGGCCGGGAGCCTCCTCGGAGCTCTGCCCTTGGGCTGCTGCTTGGTGTCCCGGAGGGTTTCCTACTTTCTGGAGCTCATAGAATTAAGGCAAAAGACAACCAGGAATCCCCACAGACTCTCCTCATTCCTGCGTCCCAGCCCCGGTCCACCTCCCTGGACGTTCCTTCAAGGGAGACGGCGTCAGGAAAGAGCGCATCTGGTTATAGAAAATGAACTTTGATTGCCCTTCTTATATATTTTGTAATGAATGAACGGCATTAAATGGTTTTTGTAAAGAAAATCGATTCCGTCTGAAGCCTACCCTGACAGTTTCACTTCCTCCAATGGCCGTTTGGAAGGCCTTTGCCTGAGGTCCCCCACAACCCACCTGACTATTAGCATGAGAACGCCTAACCAAATTTTAAAGGACTCAGACATCTTGCTCTTCTGAGATCCTTTTCTCTATTCATGTGGTGATTCTGCAGCATCTGTGCTGCGAAGTTTACCGATTTTGAGAAATTAGCATTAACCTTCTCCTAGATGAGACCTTTGCCACGTGATTTTTTTCTAAATGAGCCAGTGCAAGACTTTTTCAGTGCCTGACATTTTTACCCAGAACCACAAAACAGGTAGTTGCTAATTATTATATATTATATTTTTAATATTGAGTGTTAAGTCATAATGCGCAAACTAAAATCAGAGTCCTCTTATCCAAGGAAACCAGTTAAAAAAATTGTTAAATTTGTGTTCAACGTGTTAACCTGTGTTTTAGAATTGATGAATACTCTGAGCAGACTAGGGAGACACAAGGAAGCCTAGGGAAACATTTTTTTGCCTGAGCAGATCACCTGCTCAGTTTAGGTCAAAATAGCCACCGCTTGTCTTTCTTTTCATAAAAGCATAGGAAGAACCACCAGCAACGCTGACTACTTGCCACTGAGCCTCCAGCCACTTCATAACCGTGGTACCTTGAGCGGTAACTCAAGTAAGACTCAAGCACTTTATGTTGGTGCTATGACAAGCTTTAACAAGTCCATCTGTGGGGCTCGCCCTGGACTCGAAGGTGCGACAGGCGCTCGGTCTCTGCGAGCTGTGCTCCTCTTCCACGCGCCTGCTGTCCTCTGAAGCGCTCCTGTTGGTGGAACTTCAGGGCCGTGGCTGTCAACAGGAGGGTCTTGGCGTCCCTTTCCAAGACTCAGTCGCGGCCCCTGGCTCACCTTTCAGGCTCCTCCACATACTGGCTTGACCTTCCTTTGGCTTTGGGGATTTGCTCTTCTGCTGCCTCTGAGCAGCTCCTTTCTGTCTTCACGGGTCCCAGTCTCTCTGCCAGCCCATGCCGCGGTGCTCTTCCCCAGAGCGAGCTCCTCGATCTCTCTCTCACACTGGGCATGGTCTCCTACAGACCCACCAGCCTCCTCCCCTGTCCCTCCACCAACGACTCCCTGCCCTGCATCTCCATGGGTGGGCCACCTTCTTTGGGGACTCCAAACCCTCAGTTGCAAAGTGGAACTTGTTTCCCACAGCCCAGCCCTGGAGCCCCATTCACCCTGCACGTCCCTGTGAATTGCCCCCTATCCATTGAGTCCCAGTGTTGGTCACAGTGGACTCGCTCTTGATTCCCCATCATTCTTCTTCCCACTTTCTTCCTTCGGTCCCCTGGCCCATGAGTTCCCCTCATCACTTCTGGAATCCACATTTCCTCCTGTGTCTCCTCCCTGCCCTCAACTCAGGCAGCATCTGCTCTGAGAGGTACAAAGGATGCCTTGTTCCTCTTTGTATCCCGGGTGCTGTGCACATGGTGCAGTTCAGAGAGCCTGTCGGAGTGGTTGGTGGTGTGTCTGTGGGTGAGCACGTATACTTCTCTGACACTAGGGTACACCTCGGTGTGATCTGTCCGCACTGTAGGTACCTGGGCTTTGGGTGTGAGCGTGTGTCTGGGGAGCATAAGCATGTGTGGGTGTCCTTGGAGGGGTGTGCTTGCATAAGTGTATGTGTCTGTGTATGTGACTGTGAGTGTGGTTCTGGGTTGGGATACGCCCTGTGTGTGTGTGTGTGTGTGTGTGTGTGTTGGAGGAGTTACATGCCCCATCTCTGTGAGCTTTGTGTGCATGCATCTCAGGGCGGGTGTGTCTGGCTGTGAGCCCGTGAGGGTCTGAGGAAAGATCACCACACACGGCAGTTTTTCTGGACCCTGGGACTGAACTAACTGGGCGCAGCCCCTTTTATGGCAAGGTGGTCGTTTGAGGCCCCCGGGAAGCCAGTGCAAGAGAAGCGACCTGATGGGAAAGTAATGCCACCCCTACAGGACCTGGTCCTGCCTTCCCACCCCATCCCTAGGAGCTTCCTTCCCCCAGTTCCTCACCGCAGGGCCTTACCTCTCCTCTTGGTGCTGTAGCCTCCCCTACCTTGGCTGCCAAGCTCTGTCTCCTGGGAAGGCTGAGGTGCCCCACTCATGAAGATTTCAGAGGTCCAGGTCTCCACAAGCAGAGACACCAGGCCCCAGGGGAGATGGCAGATGGTAACTGGGCAGGAGGGGAGTAGAGGCAGGTGAGCTGTCTGTCCAGGTAGCTGGAGGCAGAAGGGAGAAGGACCAGAAGGGAAGCTGCAGGCAAAGGCAGAGTGAGGAGCAGAGAGGGAGGCCAGGGGGGCAGGGCAGAGGGAAGGAGGGGAAGGGGGCCTAGCAGGGCAGGGCAGCAGGGGACCCCGGGGGACCTGTGGAGGCCGCAGGTCTTGTCTCAAAAGTGAGGAGGGAGCCTGCTGGTGAGAGATGGGAGGGAACCTGGTTGGGAGAGATGGGTGAGCAGGAGGAGAGCCAGGCCAAGGGCCCAGAGTGGGGGCCTGCGGAAGGCAAGGCTACAGGGAAGCAGGTGAGGGAAGTGAGGGGGAAGAGGCAGGGGATGGGGGAGGGGGAGAGGTTGGGCTGGGGGCTGCTTTCTCTTTATCATGGCCAATGAACAGAGTGAGTCCTGCGTGACCGTGGGGTTCTGCGGCCGGAGTTATGTCTGCCTCTGTTCCCTGAGACCTGAGGACTGGATCATCCTGGAGAGACTTTGGAGGCTGAAAGCCCCACCTGCAGCACAGCTGTGCCTGTAGCAGGGGGTGGGGGGTGGGGCACGGCCCCACAGAGGCCCTGGAGGGGTCCTGGGCCCAGGCAGAGGGCGGGCTTGGCTCCAGATGGGCACATACGTATGGGGGGCAGCTGGAAGACACAGGACCGGGCAGACCTCAGCCTGTGGAGGCTGTCCTTGTAAATATCACTGACACCTTGCTTGAGGGTATCGTTTTCCCATGAGGCCTCTGTGCTTTCCTCTTATAAATATTCACACCTGCGTTTATTTCACTTGCAAGAGGTGCAGATCCGATTGTTTTAAAGAAACCCTTTCCCTCCGTGACAGCTTCCCCTTCCCACAACACAACGCGCGTTATGTAACAGAAGTTAATGTGCCTTTACAGAAATCTCTCACTTCAAAATTGTACCACACGTCAGTGAAGACCTTGGGTCACCTTACGCCATAGTACCCACCCGATGTCTGCGTCATTTTCTATCCTCAACAGCGATGACTAGGGAACAAGGTTTTGTTCTGACACCTGCTCACACTTTCTCTGCCCAGTGAGGACACCCCTCAGAAACAGCAGTGACAAGTTGATGGCCTGGGTCCCGGAGGAGCCAGGCAGCTCAGGCTGCAGTGGGAGTGCGTTTCTCTGAGCAGCAGAAACACCTTGCTCTGGCCGGCTGGGTGCACACGGCCCTGGATGGAGGCCAGGAAGCTGGAAGTTCATGCCTAAGAAGCCGGGTTTTCTCTGTCAAGCTGGAGGCAAAGGCTCTGTGGATGGGGGTCCCAGGGAGGGCGTGGGAAGGAGTGGGGAGCCTGGGGTGGGGCTGACCTTGCACCAGGGAGGGGTGCTGGCACTCCTCACCCACCGTTCTCAGAGGTTCTCTGTGCCCTGTTGGAGTGTTTCCCACCAGCTCAGAGGCCTGGGGGTGGGGTGGGGAAGGAGCAGGGGACTGACCCAGAACTGAACGGTGGAGAGTGGAGAGAGGGCTAGAGGGACAGGGGAGCTCCAGGGGACTCCGAGTGCCTTTGGGGATGGAGGGGCCAAGAGCAGGGTGCAGGAGTGGGAGGAGGGCACACTGAGATGAGACCGTGGGAACGAGGACCAGGTGAGAGGAGCAGTCCCAGTGGGGGCCTCGGGAGTCTGGCAGCGTGGTCTGAGTTGCTTCTCAGCTTCTCAATGGCTGGGTGGTCTTGGGCACGTTGTTCAGCCTCAGTCCCTCTGTTTCCACGCCCATACAGCAAGGCGCTCACGGGAATGCAGGGGGTGGGGGGGAGAGTTCAGGACCGGACCAGCAGCTGCAAATCTGGACCTGCAGCGTGATCAGCAGGTGCAGCCCCGGCCGTGCTCTGCACCCCTTGGTACGTACATGGGCTCATGACTCAGTTTCCTCATTTGTAAATGAGGTTCATGATAGTGTATGCCCCATAGGCTGTTTGGAGAACGAGCTGATTTTAGTTGGGAAGTGTGTAGCCCACGGACGGAGCCTTAGGACTCGCACTGTGAATGGGAGGGTGTCGTCACCGCCATTAATGAAGTCTCCTTGAAGAGTTGGGCTGTCTAGGGGTGGAGCCTGAGCCAGGAGTGGGGTGTGGTTAGCAAGACTTGCTGACAGTTAGGAGTAGAGCTGGAGGACTCCATGTCTGGGGGCAAGAGGCTCTGGGGACAAAGGGTTTGTGCACTGTCCTCACCCTTAGAGAGGAGTGGCAGGGGGTGGACCTAGGACCACCCCTAACGCTGATCTACCAGGCCATTGGTATTGGAGAAACTTTTTAATCCTCCAACCCAAGATACATATAAATGTGTACGTATCAGAATTCATTCAAAGTTAATTCCAGGAAGAAAATGAACACGACACTTGCTCTGACTGCGGAAAGGCAGAGACACGCTCACCATGAAAGTGCTATGACTGTTCATGGGGACAAAGGGACACTCTTTTACACCCGGATGAGCCCATGCCACGCCGCAGAGCAAAGGTGAAAATGTGTGTGCATGAGGAGGGGTGGGAAGGGATGAACGAGTAAGTCGGGCAGACACATTTCATAACTAAAGTGTGAAAGAGAGTATTAAGCTCCTGATGGACATATGGGACAAAGACACAGTGCATTTTACGCAACAGGAAACATAAAGTGTTCCAGAAATGTCCAGACATCCCCACACCTCTGTCCTCTGGAGATGATACAAGTGTAACTGGTAGCTGTGACCTCTGGCAGGTGTCAAGGAGCCATGTGGAGGGAGAGGTAAGAAGTCTCTTTGGGGGCCCATTAGGATGGGTGCCAGGAAAGGCCAGGGAGGTGCCTGGGTGGTTCAGCCCAGGACAACGCCCCCTTGAGGCCAGACCTTCACAGGGCCTGGGAGCAGCTGGACCAGACAAGCCAGCTATGTTAACATGGGGACAATGACTTAGAGTTCTGAAGACGGTCACAGCTTCCCTCCAAGTGCTGGTCCCGCTTCCATAAATCATGGAGCCTTCTCTCCGCTGCGTGCAGCTGGAGGGGAGGCTGGGGCTGTCCATCTTGTCCAGAGCCTGTGGTCTTCACAGCCTTTGTGGCGAGGGGCTTCCTCGGCATGCTGTGGGATTTCTGTGTCTGGCTTGAAGACTCCTGGCCACTCAGGGGACTCCGATCCCCACAAGGGTCATGAGTGGGAGGACCATGGCAGGGACGTTGAAAAAATAACCACCCCCAGATGTCTGGTTATCCAGAACTTTCTGCCTTAACCTCACCATTGCATTTCCAGCCCGAAGGGGCGTGAGTTCTAAAGGGCTGCTGACCCTGTGTGCGTTTCACTCTTGATGTTGAACCTTGCAACCTCAGTACTGTGGGCCACCCACATGCTCACGTTCAGGGAGGCTGGGCACTTCCGTCTCTGCAGGAGGCTCTGAGGGCTCTGCTGCCTTCCTGAGCAAGTAGGGGCCTGAAGGGGGTAGCTGTAGGCGGCTGCGTTCAGACCTCAGGAAAGGGCCTCATCTGGTTCCCGTGGAGTTGGCAGGCTGGATGCACGGGTGCAGCTTGGGGCAGAGCTCTCGTGGGCTTGGAGGTTTGGAGCAGAGGATGGGAAGGGGGCAGACCGTCTCCCTCTCCCTGCCTTTCTGTCCTCAGTTTCTCCTGCCCTCACCTTCTGTTGGGACCCCCTCTTATTTCTGGGGCTGCTCCTGTCAGTGGCGGTTGGGGTCTCGGCATCTCCAGCACGCGATCCTCCCTGGGGCTCTAAGCCCGTCATCACGCAGAGTCCTGGAAACAGTGTTTTTGAGACGGCACTACTGTCTGTGTTGACCACCGCTGCCTGGAGCAGAGTGAATGACCAGCAGATATTTGTGGATGGAATGAATGTGTGACCCCCCATTACAGAAGTCAGGACCTTAGCCAATGTGCACCAAGCCCTGGGCTGCCTGAGGCTGCCCCAGATGAGACACCCGACACCCCTTCGTGCCCTGATTGCTTTCTGTTCCTGCTGCTGCCCTGCTCCACCCTGACCCTCCCTCCGAGTGAGTCTGTCCTGTGTCCAGACCCTGAATGGTCCCATCCCACCAAGCTGGCCCAGATTTGGGTAGGGGTTAGAAGAAAGGCACTAGGCTGCATCAGAGGTTTCTCTTTTCTGGTTTGGCTTCCTGTGCGATGTTCCTGTCCAGGGCATGTGTCCCTGTGACGCTGAGCTCACTGCCCCTGCTCCTGTCTGGCCGCTGGCCCTCCAGCCTCACCTCTTGCCATTCCCCCAGGACCCTGGCCTTCGGCCGCACAGAGAGACCCCAAGACCCCCCCCCCGCCCAACACCATGCTCCTCCCTCCTCGGGTCTGCACTTAGGCTGCTTTCTTCTCCATTCTTTTCCTCTCACCTGTCTCTTGCCGCTGTTCCCTGAGCAGGTCTCCTGGGTGGGGTTGAGGGCATCCCTGCATTGCAGGGTGTGCTGGGGGCACCCACACAGCTCTGGCCCCACATGTGCCACCCTGCAATGCTCAGGGGGCGGGAAACTCTACCCTCTGAGTCTCTCTGACTGCATGTTACTTCCTTGATGAGGGTCTTGAGCAAAGCTTGTCAAGAAAGGGAGGTAGGAGATGACTTCTCTGCACAGCAGCCCATGTTGGACTGAACTTCTGAGCTGGAAGAGGGAGAGGATAGTGCACACCGGCACGCGTGCTGGTGCAGGAGCTCTTGGGGAAGCAGTTCCCTGGGGCACCCTGAGGGATAGGCGGAGACTGGATTTGGAGGCAGTGCTGGGGCAGGGACATCTTACTGTGTGTGTCTGCATCAGCATTTGAATTGTATACATGTACTCAAACACTTAAATAAAAAGCAACTGCAATAAAACTGGAAATATTCATTTTTTAAAACAGAAGAAAGCCGGGAGAGAGGGTGGATGAGCCTCCCTCTGAAGAGGGGCTGAGGGGCAAATGGCTCTGTGGGGCCTTTGGTCCCAGCCCCTTGCTGGGCTTCCCAGGCCACGGCCCCGGAAGCCAGTGTGTCTCCTTCCTGTCACTTTCTGACAGGTCCCTGGCCTCCAGCAGCAGCGCCGAGGCTGCCCTGGCCTGGCCGCCTCACCTCAGCCTGGACTAAGCCAGGGGCCTGGGAGCTGCTCTCTTGGGGAAGCACAGCCCAGAGCCCTTTTTGAGCCCAAGCCAGCTTGGGGCTCAGAGGCCCAGGGCAGGGAGTGAACGTGGCTCCCCCCTTCACATAACGTGGATGTGATGAGAGTAGGAGCCGGTGAGAACCTAAAAGACTGCCAGGGTTCCAACACCCTGTTCACCGGACAACGGGGATCCCACACTCTGGAGAGGCAGCTAACCTTCCCAAAGTCACACACAGGCTGCTGTTCATACAGAGACACCCCATGTGCTGGGATGAAACCCCCAGCCCCACCTCAGGGAGGGTCTACCTCTGCAGACACCTGAAAGTCACAGAGATACCACCCTGTAGAAGTAGCCTGAGCCACATTGTCTCATGGGATCCTCTAGTCACTTCTGGGCGTAGGGCTGAATCTGCCCGGCTGCGTTTCAGCCCAGACTTTCCTGGATGGGGGGAATCCTCCAGAGCTCCCTGCTGAGAGGCACCCAGGCTGGGCCCATGGAGGTGTCTTAGGTCCCAGCCCTGGAGATGGAAGGCCCTGCGCAGGTGTCTGCTCGCAGGACCCTCGGGAGCTCTGCGGTCCACAGCCAACCCAAGTCGCCGCAGAGGCCTGGCATAGAAGCCAGGGAGCCGTGAGGGGCCCAGCATGGCTGCGACTCCTGCTGACCATCCTTGAAGATGCTCATGCAGAAGGGCTGAGGGCTTCCCATCCCCCAAGCCCTAAATATAAAGGTGCCCAGCACCACCCCTCTTTCTGTGGGTGGCAGTTCCTTATTTTTTATTAAAAAAATTTTTTTAATCCTCACCTGAGGTTATGCTTATTGACTTAGAGAGGGAGGAAGGGAGAGAGAGAGAGAAACATCGTTTGGTTGCCTTCCATACACGCCCCGACCAGGGATCAAACCCACCACCTTCTGGTGTCTGAGACCACGCTCCAACCGACTGAGCCACCCGGCCAGGATTGGGAGGCAGTTCTTAATCCTAAACCCCAGAAGCCCTGAAAGTCACAAGGGTCTTTTTCAGATGCTGGCTGCCCGGACTTATACCTGGCTTAGACTGTTTGGTGTGGGAAAGGCTTCCTTTTTTCCAGAGGTTTCTCGTGCCCTCTGCTGGTGCAATGGTTCGTGTTTGCTTTTTGGAAGCAGGGTGAGCATGCAGACCCCGGAGAAGGTGCAAAGTGCAGACGGTCTTCCTGAAAACACGCTCCCCATGACCCATTACAGTTCTACTTAGTGGGGAGGGGCCCCCAGACACCCTGACCCTCCAGACCTGAGAGAAGGAACCCCCAGCCAGACAAGGATGGCACTGGAGTCACTTGAAAGGCATCTGGTCCCACCCCTCATTTCACTGATGAGGAAGCCAAACCATAGAGGGGAAGTGACTCTCCCCAGAGCATGTTGGTGACTGAGCTGGAGGAGAAATGACATCTCACAGCTTGCTCAGCTGACAGGACCACCAACAGGTAACACTCCCCGGGGCCACTTGGAAAAACTGAGGCACAGAGCCATGGACTGACCTTGCTCTCGTGGACAGCAGGTGACTCTCCTGAGGTCAGCCAGGGCTCCGTGGCCTGGGCTCTGACCACACCTGCCCTGACTCAGGGGGCAGTGTCAGGTGGCTTGGTGGCCCTGGCAGTCTCCGTGACAGCTGCAGCTGCAGGCGGAGGGCTGGTTTGTCCCTGGTTATCAGTGACATTTTTACGAACCCTCAACTTCCTCCTGATTTGACTCAGGATGGTAGCTTTAGGCTGGGGGGTGGGGAAGCCTCCCCGTAGGCACTTTAAGAGCCTTCCCCAGGGAGCTTGGCCTTGCGTGCCATACCCGCCCTGGCCTGCTCACCCAGAGTCTGCCTGGGAAATCACCAAGAGCCCTCGCTTACACACTGTCAGGAGCCACCCTGCAGCCTCTGAGCAAGGTGCTTGCCAGTGGTGTTACTGCCCCGCCTCAGTGTGCCTCTCTGGGAAAGGGGAACAATAGTAGTTTCTTCCTCATGGGGCTCTCAAGAGCAGTGAATGATAGGAGCTGTGTCCCCCTGGAAGCCTTACTTTCTGTGCTGTAACTGGATTGTCCTCAGACCCCAACCAAGCATCTCCTGGAGAGTCTGAGAGGGAAGATCCAGGGCACCAGGAACTGTGAGGGTTCTGGGCTCCTTCTTGAGAGGGAGGTGGGGAATGGGCATCGGAAATGCCCACCAGCCTGGCCTGGGCACAGCTCTGTGCCACCCCGAGGCCATGGGCCTGAGGGATTGGGGAATGTGGGGTGCTGCCCAGAGAGCCTTCAATTCTGACCCATTGCCCCAGCTCTGACCTGTTCCTGTGGAGCTTCCTTGGACCAGAGACCTGCAAGTGAGTGAACCCGTCCCTGGGACCTGTTTTTCAGGGAGGCACGGGGATACGGCCCTTGTCCTGGGGTGGCTGGGACACTCACTATGGCACACAGATGACTTCCATGGCCCCACCTCGCATGTATGGATATCATGTCAGATGACGCAGGTGGACCAGGGAAGTGGACATTTGGACAGGGGCTGGGGTTCTTAGGAGGGCAGGGGGATTCACAGGAGAGGAGCGGGGGGAGGTGGAGCCAGGCACAAACAAGAAGTGAGGGAGTGGGGACAGGGAGCTCCTGGGTGTGCCGGTGATGCTGCTGGGGCCTGGGGTGGGGATGAAGTGACGGAGAGACTCAGAATGTGAGTTCCAGCAAGGCCCTCACTGCCTGTTTGACCTTGAGTGGAGTCTTTAGTTCTGAACCCATCTGTAAAATGGGGCACAATCATAACCACGTTCCAGGAATGTAACCAGTTTTCCCTGCAAAGCGCTTAGCCCTGGATGGGCCACATCTCAAGTCCCTGAGCTGGCACCTCCACTTCCTGAGCCCCCATTCCAACCCACCAAGCTCAGGGGTGCAGCTCCTGCAAAGTTCTGGACTCAGGGTGGTTCTATGTGCTCTGTCCCTTCTGTGTCCTGTTCTTTCTTGCGTTGTGTCCCCCAGAGGCCCCGCTCGGTCAGGTGTAGACTGATGAATTTATTCATGGTGTTCATGGCAGATAACTGCATCCAATCTTTTTATTCTGACTGTGGCATTAAACACTGCACCCCCAGAGGAGCCTGGGGTTGCAGGTGAGGGACCTGGATGGGAAGATGCTGGTCCCGGAGAGCATTCCTCCTTAAGCGACATCTCTCCGGTGGCGGCACCCCCCTCCTCCCCCCACCCCCTGCTTGGGCAGGCCTGGCCCTCCCATCTCCAGTATTCCATGTGGGTGAGGGCTTTGGCAATGCAAGACAAGAGTTATCTTCTCAGTCTGCAAACCTCCTAAGGTTGCATTCTTCCTCTGGCCGGTGTTTTCTGGAAAGTTCAGCCTGCTGATGTGAGGAGTCTGGCTTGGTCTGAGTCACACATTGGGGGTTAGGTGCCCCAGCTGGGCAGACACGAGCCAGGTCTGTCCTACCTGAGATGCTGGGTCCTTGAAGGCATGGGCGGGGTACACCATAGGCACAGGCAGCTGCTGGAATCACAGCCCAGAGAGGCCTGAGCGGGCAGTGAGGGAGCCAGCTCTGTGAGGCCGCAGGCTCTGGGGTGACAGGGCTGAATAGCGCTGTTTGGATGAAAGAACCCAGACTCAGGCTCCACAGCCAAAGAGAGCCAGGAGCAGAGCCCAGGCCTCCAGACAGCCAGCCCAGTCCCTTTTCACAGTGGGACGTTTCCTGTCCTCTTCACCCTGGCCTGCTCTCCCGGGTGCCGAGACCCCATTCCTTTTATGGCCCGCACAGTCAGACAGTGGAGCGTGTCTTGAGCGCTGGAGAACGCTAATATGTCCATTCCATTCCCCTGGGGTTTAGAGCAGTTCAAGTCCCCTCTACAGGTTATCCTGTGCACTGGCGACTGGCGTCCTAGCCCTCCCAGGTGCAGCAGCCACCCCCGCCATCCCGCCACTGGAGAAGGGAGGGGATCGGAGCAGGGCAAGGGCCACACTCACCCCCCGGGCCTCTTCTGGCTTCTCTAAGTGTAGCTGGGGCTCCCCTCCTTTCTCACCCTTCCCCGTTTACAAGAACACCTAGGAATCCCCACGTCCCGAAAAAGCTGTGGCTGCGTCAGAGCTTTGCGCAGAAGTTCCTGTCCAGTGTGTCAGTAACGCACCTCTGGTTTTCTCTGACTCGCACGTGATTTAAGAGACTGCTTAAGAGAGTGCGTGAAAGTGCCTTTTACATGTTATTCGCTGCTTTCTTCGTGGTCTGAGAAGAGAAAGGTGGAATTGCCATGGTCCTGGAGTGCTCGGCTGGGCCCAGGGGTGGGATAGATTGGGTGGGAGACCCTTGTCCTCTCCCAAAGAGAGGACACCCCCTCGATTTACGATTTAGCCCTCAGCGCCCTGCCAGTCGCACCTTGTCAGTGACTGGGCTGTTCCGGGCTCCAAACTTCTGCTGCTTCATCAGTGAGTGATACTCCGTTTCCCTGCAACTGTTCTTCCATTCCCAGTCCTTTTGGCGTTTCTGGCATGTCCCCATTAGGTACTTCTTTGCTATGCTCGTTGGGACATAAATTGAGTGTTTCATGTTTTAATTATTTATTAGAACTTTTACCTTTGTGGAGTCTCTGTGTTACTATCTTAATTCCTTTTACTAAAAAAAAATTTTTTTTTACATTGTTATAGTGCCTTCTTTTCTAGCGACTGTGCGCCTGAAAATCCATACATCATCCTAACCTTTCCCTCTGTCTTTTGGTTTCTGTTTCTTATCCACAAAAGATGATTAGGTTTTGAATTTTAAAATGAATGCTCCTTTTTATAGGGAAGGGTTATAATTGTTAGGGAATGTTACAATTACATTATAATTGTTATATTTGTACAAACTCCACGGGGTTTGGCCCTCTGTTTTCTATGTTGAGACAGTGCTTTTTTTTACTTTCAGTTTCTATGATGAATTTCTCTCCCTGCTGTCCCTTTAAGATAGATGAGGTAATATAACAAGAGTGTCCAATTTAGAACACGTTGTACTTCTGCATTGTTTCTATGAGTAGTTCCCCAAACTCTGGGAAAATTGTACTCAAATATCTTCCCTTCCCCTTCACCCAGTCTTCATTGTTAATATGGTATTTTGCATCTTATATACTGTTCTTTACTCTTAATGGTGTAATTTTTGTGGTGCTGGCTTGCGACAGACCACGGAGCAGGTGCTTGCTGCCTTTCTCATTTCTCAGGTGGCACCTGCTTTCAGTGACCTGTCCCTTGCAAGTCTCTCTGTCACTCATGCTTTGTCCTCAGATGCTACACCTTGAAATGTTCATCTCTGACCTGCCAAGATTTTGCCTCATCAGCTGAGCTATTTAGTTTATATTTTCTTTAAATTTTGTGTAAACCTCCCTCCCACCCCTGCCTCACACACACACCAAGACTTTTCTTCTTTTGTGGGAAAGTCAGAAGATATTTATTTCCTTCCTTTTCTCCAACATTTAATACAATTTTTAAAATTTAAATTATTTTCACCTTTTAAGGAATCAATTGAAATACACACACATACACACACAAGAGAGAGAGATAAAGATAAAAGATTTGAAAATCACCCACAGTCTTGCTATTAAAATGCAACCCACGTTTGATGCATGGAAATTTTTTCTAGGCTTTTTTTCCCTAGGCATGGGTTTTATTAGTCATAGTTGAAATCATTTTCTGAATGTCTAATTCTGTAATATTGTAGAATTGTTACTTAACATAGTGTAAACATAACAGAAAATTTTTCCATTGAGTAGATTTACCAAAGTGAAAATAAGCTCTCATTGGCATTTAGATGTGTGTATGTGTATTCTTTGCTATCAGAAAAAAAAAGTTAAAATGCCCATACTCTGTACACCGTTTTTCCTCCTTTTGCCTAATTCAGGCAATTTTCAGAATCACGGCATGAAAGACCAATGTAAGTTACCAGGTCCCCAAATGTGTTCACAGGTGTGTGCACCCAGCGCATCGGTGACAGTCCCATCAACCCTGCCCAGCCCTGTACCTGTTTATCTGATGTAGGTCTTGACATTACACATTTTTATACTCTTCTCAGAGAAAGAACATCGTTCATCTAACACATTTTCTTCCTCCCAGCACATTACTTGAGGTCGCGTTGTTTCAACGACAATATTTCTGATGTCGTGCAGTCACACTTGTGCCTGTTGTGGACCTTTGGCCTTGCCATCACTCCAAGCTGACCGTTCCTCCCTTCACTCACTTTCACACGCTATCTGTCACAGTCCCTATGGCTTGGTGTTCTGAAGCTTCATGCATTCATTCATGAACTTGGAATCTCTGTTGCTCTCCAGTGTGAAGTGAGGATCTGAGCTGGTTTTTACTGACAGTTACAACTTCATTGGTTGACCAAGCCTTCTGTTTTGTATTATTTGTTCTCATTTCTGCTCATTGTCTGAGTGCATCTATTCTTCTTCGTTCTGTTCATGGTCTTGGTGCATATTTGGAACTTCTGGATGTCGGCAAGTGTCCTAGCTATTTCAACAAGATGGCCTGTTTTTTTTTAAAACCATTAAATACCAAGTTGGCCAACGGTATGAACAGGCTACTCTTCATCACATGCAGGAAGCCTTCTGGTGCTTCATTTAAATGACGTTTGTGGGAAAACTATCCACCAATATGAGCAGAGGGCTTTGCATTTTTGCTTTAATAAAGCAATACACAATGTGGACAGATCACCTCGCAGTGAAATGGTGTCACCTTCGGGAAATCTGATTAGGTCCTCTGAGCCGTAGCTTTCTCTCTTAGGATGCATCTGTCAAAGTTTGATACTTGGGTAAGTAAATTTCATCACATAAATTCATTAAAATTATCTCATGTTCTGAAATTATTTGTAGAGTCTGGGGATTATCTGTTTCTTGGAATTTCACGTGAGCTAGAGCCCGTTGACTCATTCTGTGACAGCGTTCTCATTGCCGTTAGTCTAATCAATACTTCTGTCAACCTTCATGCCAACCGTGGTAAATGACGTGCGCCCCCAAATCATCAACTACATCCCGGTTTTTAAATGGATTAACACACAAGGGATAAGGCGGTTTCTTCCTATTTTTTCTCTTCTCTCCATCCAAGCTTAATATTTTCTTTCTTATTTCTGGTTATGATCCTTTGAGTCTTTTTCTTCATAGAGATACAGGCTCTGTTTAATTTATTCCCTTCCCCCGGGACCCAGCTATTAAATTTATTAACTCCGGTATTTTCTTCTTCCTTCCTTCATTTATTTCTGCTTTCACCTTTATAATTTTTTCTCTGATTCCTCTATAGCTTTTTTGGTTTGTTTTTTTCCCCTAAATGTTCAAATTGAATGTTACTCATTTATTGAGTTTCCTTTTGTCAAAAAAGATCAAGCTTTTGCAGGGGTGGGGCGGCTTGTGTGACAGTTAAGAAGTGCTATTGAGACGCAAAGCAGCGTTTGCTGTGTTAAAACGTGTGGCTGAATTTGCTTTGCTGACCTGTGAGATCAGAAGCACTTGCTCGTGTGGCTGAACTTGCTTTGCTGACCTGTGAGATCAGAGGCACTTGCTCGTGTGGCTGAACTTGCTTTGCTGACCTGTGAGATCAGAGGCACTTGCTCGTGCTTGGTGAAGCGTGAGGGTGTGGGGGCAGTGGCGCTCTCGGTCTCGTTCCTGCCGCGGTACTCTGTCTCACTGAGATAGACAGTTGTGATTATCTGGTTTTACACAGGAAAGAAGGCATATTAAGGCTGTAAGTCTGTAACAGTCAATGGCCCATAATCATTAAAATATTCCCCACAAAGGGAAAAGAAAGCTGCTGTGACTAGGTTTCTCTCAGAATAGTTTTGGCTGCATCCTGTGAAATTGTTTGTTACACAACCAGTCCAGGAAGTTCTCGTCATTCCTGATTATGTCCCATAGATTTTGTTTTGTGCTTCTGACTTTACCTATTTGTAAGCAGCCAATTCTATTTTTTTATTTCCTAGGTGTCTGGGTATTGTGGTCAGAGAATACAGCCAATGTAATTTCTCCTTTTTTTTTTTTTTAATGGGAGGTTTTATTCTTGCTAGGCAGATAATTATTTTGACAACTGTTTATTCAATATTTGAGAAAAAGTGGATTACCTACTGGTTTAAAACCCAATCCAGCCCTGGCTGGTGTGGCTCAGTGGATGGATCCTGACCTGTGAACCCAAAGGGTTGCTGGTTCGATTTCCCCAGTCAGGGCACATGACTGGGTTGTGGGCCTGCCCCCCAGTTGGGGGTGTGTGAAAGGCAACCAATCAAGGTATCTCTCACACATTGATGTTTCTTTCTCTCTTTCTCCCTTCCTTCCCCTCTCTCTGAAAATAAATAAAATCTCTAAAAAAATAACAAATCCAAGAGCTATGAATTAAATTGTATTCATTATACAGGGTCTGGCACGAATAACGGCCCTTTTTTATTGCATAAAAATCTTTTATTACAAAACCATAAGCACGTGATTCGGTAACATAACAATATCACACTCAAGCACACCATATGATGTCTTAGGTGAAATGTTCATATGACTGTTCATCGTGTACAAGGCATTCATGTCTCCTACCAACCACGCTCAGTGGCGTTACTTCTGCCGGATCCTGCATTACCTTTAAAATTCTATATCCTAATTTGCATTTTGCCTACTTCACGTGTTCCAATCGATACTATATTAAAGTCTGCCATGACATCATGTCATTGCCAATGTCTCTTTGAATTCTGTTTTTCCTGAGGTACTTTTATACAATGTCACTCACTGCATACAATTGCTACGTTTGTCTTCGGCTTTTCTTTTATTAACATAAAACAACTTTCTTAATCCTGATGTGTGGCTTTATTCTTTTTTTTTAAGTTAAAAAAAAATATTTTATTTATTTTTAGAGAGAGGGGAAGGGAGGGAGAAAGAGAGGGAGAGAAACATCGATCGGTTGCCTCTCCACTGTAGACCGAACCCGCATCCCAGGCATGTGCTCTGACCGGGAATCGAACCAGGGACCTTATGCTTTGCAGGATGACATCCAACCCACTGAGCTATACTGGTCAGGGCAGAGCTTTATTTTTAAATTCTCCAATGCTAGGTGCAAACACGACCACTGACTTTCTTTTTGTTTCTGTATGTCAACTGTATCATCATGGGGCTCCTGCTGTCACAGGTCGGCACAGGTAACCATGTTCTTGGTAATTGGAACAAAGGATTGAACCGAACACACAGAGGTTATAGCAGAGAACATGGGAGCAGGCCAACTCTAAGCAGAGATTGACCTCATGGGCTGGAGGGATTCCATTCTTACAGGGTGGATCCTTCCTGGCTAGTTTTGGTGGGCTTTTATTGCACATGTGCGAGTAGTTGTATTACTTTAAAGCTACCGCACATGTGATCTCCCATGGTTTTCCTTGATTGGCCACCAGAGAAAGGGTCCCACAATGCTACTGAATGGACCCTCCCTTCTCCTGGGGTCCCCCTGTGCTAGGTTCGCCTTGCCCGCCACCAGGGAATTATAGCTCTCCATGTCAGAGATTGGTGAAAAGAAAAGGAATTATTTTTTCAAAAGTTACACAGACTTAAGAGTAATGACTTAATGTCTTCATTAAAATCCCAAAGTCCCTTAAAACACCCACAAACTCACAGTCCTTCCTTCCCCCCTTTGCCTGGTCTGGGATATCATATCTCAGGAAAAGAAATAGAGGTTTGTGGCTCAGGTAGCCCCTGGTTCTTCCCAGTAATCCGTGCTCAGCTGGCAGGCCTCCCTTGGTTTCCAGCATCATCAGCTGTGTCACCGGGATCTCCAGTTCTCAATCCAAACCCACGTGGCACCTTCTCATGGCCCACCATTGAGAGTCCTTCCACCCCTTTCCTTACCGTAATGTCTCTCCTGCGTTCTTCCAAACTGCTAAAAGAGAGCTCTGCATGACTGCTACATCCTGCTTTCTGGCTTCCAAAGATGCATGGCAAAGGGAGCCCCAAAGCCACGTGGTTCCTCTTGTCATGACTGCTGCGCCTGGGTTTAAATCCCAGCGCCAACCTTCCTCTGCAGCCTCATTTCCAACTCCTCCCACAGTTGGCTACACCTGCCAGCATTCCCGTGTTTTTCTAGCTTTTCTGGGCTGCCATAGGAAGCCCAGGCAGGTGTGGCCCTGTGGTGTGGAGCCAGTCATTTCCAAGCTCTTATGCAGGCTCTGTAACCAGGGGGAGTTGCCTCCCGGGTACTTCCTGGGTTGAAGTCACTCCTATCCCCTGGCTCAAAGCAAGGCCACAGCTGTTTAACATATCCATGAAACTGGTCAAAGGTTATAGATATGTTAAATGACTGTTCTAGAGGTTATTTGGAAAACTGTTGCTATGCAAAATAACTCTCAATGGCCCTGCTCCATGTATCCCATCCCCGAGTTCAGACTTGTGGGGGTGAGGACATCCAATATTTTTAATATTTCCTGGACACTCTGAGTTCTGGACCCCACTACAAATCCTTCTTTGAGGGGCCCCTGGCTGCTCCCTGTTACACTGCTGTGAATGTTCCCGTCACTAAGCGCGCTCTTCATGAGCAACAAAGAATTGGATGTTATTTCATAATTGAGCTGCAAACATTAGTTAATAAAGGAAAGTTTGAATTTTTCCTATTTT
Source organism: Macrotus californicus (assembly GCA_007922815.1). Lineage (NCBI taxonomy): Eukaryota > Metazoa > Chordata > Mammalia > Chiroptera > Phyllostomidae > Macrotus > Macrotus californicus. Next base: position 93,503 of record VMDR010001339.1, on the reverse strand, counting down.
GTGTGGTAATTTCTGTGCTTGCTTTCTGTTTTCATTCTATTTACTTCTTTGCTAAGTAGGCTGATTTGTTTGTTCATTTCTTTTTACCTGCTCAGTGATTTTGAAGGTAGGCATCCTGTTTTCAATAGTCAGTAGTTACTTCAAGGTGAGAAAAAATCTTGTACTTTTTTATAATTATCAAAGTTAAAAAGACAGAACAATAACTTTTAATTTCCTTTTATGGAACATTGGCCTTGCCCGTGTCCCCTTAGTCTGCACCATTTCTGCCCCCTATAAGCCAAGAACATTCTTCTTCATTAACCTCTCTAAGGTATAACATCTTACCCTTTTCAAAGGACACAGATGATTTCTTTCCCTGTTTTTTTCTTTTAATTTTGATTTCAAACTATACTCATTATAACTAAAGTCCCTTTCCATGGTTTCCTGCTTTTAATGCTCAGCAACAAGCTTTCCCACTTTGGTGTTTCCATTCTTCATTGTAAATTGTTTTGCCTCTTGGAGGCAATGCTGTTGTGGAAGCCACATGTACTTGAGGGTGGCTTTCCGTGATCTTCGCACCTCACATGTACTTGAGGGTGGCTTTCCGTGATCTTCGCACCTCACATGTACTTGAGGGTGGCTTTCCGTGATCTTCACACCTCACATGTACTTGAGGGTGGCTTTCCGTGATCTTTGCACCTGACCAGCGACCCAACCAGGCATGAAATTCTGTGTTAGATGCTCCTCTCTACCCCCTTTTGGTGTGTTCATGGTTGTTTTGCAGAGAGGTTCCCAAGGAGCTGGGTTTGTTTTTCATGGGTGTTTGTAAGGTTCTCTGTTAATGACATTTAAAGATGTAAATAGAACCCCTGGGAGTGGCTATCTTTCCACTATTTTGCATGAAACATACTTCCTCTCATCCAACTTCTTATCTTCTCTGTGGTTGAATTCAGCCCCTCCTCTCAGGCATTGAGTTGCTGCTGACTGACCAAGGTCATCTTGGGCCCTTGGGTCAGTTCAGACCTGATTTGCTTGATCCATGACCCTTCCCCATTCAATTCTATTTCCTTACTGGTATGAGGCTGGGATCATGGTCCAGTCAAACCCTTCTATGAGGCCCAGGGACCCACCAACCCCGCTGCAGAAAGATAACACACTGCAGATGGTCCTGCTGGGGGAGGTTGCTGGGCACGGCGCCCCTGCGGCCTGTGCCACACTAACCAGATTCCGACATTAATGGAAGTGTTGGGACGGCCTCTGTGGTGGCTGTAAGGCAGCTGCCCCAAGCCCAGCTCTGCCCCGCCGCTCCACGGTGAAGCAGACGCCGAGCCCTTGCTCTGCCTTGGCTGCTTCCAGTCAATGCCTGAGCCTCGCAGAAGTTCCCGTCCTGGGTGAGTCTTGCTCAACCTGGGACCCCTCCGATGGGCTTCCAGTGCTTAGGGGCTCCCCGAAGTTGGCCTGATGTTCTCAATCTCCAGAATGAGGGTGTTAGGAGGTGGGAATTTGGGGAGGTGATTAGGTCAAGAAGGAGGAGCCCTCATGGATGAGATTAGTGCCCTTCTACGAGAGCACAGAGAGCTTGCTCACCCTTCCTGCCATGCAAGGACACAGTGAGAAGTGGGCAGTCTGCACCCTGAAAGAGGACTCTCACCTGACCGTGCTGGCACCCTGGTCTTGAACTTCCAGTCTCCGGGGCTGTGAGAAAGGCGTTTCTGTTGTTTATAAGCTTTCTATTGTATGGTATTCTGTCACAGCCATCCAAACTAGGATCGCTATCCACCTCAACAGAGAACTTCCCAATGGCGTCACTGAATTGGCCACACTTTTAAGGACGACCTGGCCAGGGCCTGCCTAGAACCCTTGTCTTTGGCCTGATCAGAAGCTCTAACTTGGGACTCTGCCTTATTGTCTGCCAGCATTCAGCACCCCTGTGCAGCGTGCCTACAGCTTTGGTCCCCTTGTCCCTGGGACCAGTTCTAGTTTCCTCACCTGTCTACGGGCCTGTCTTCTTTGCCCCGTGGAGACCTCAAGCCCTTACTTCATTCCTTCTGGGGAGGTCTTTCCTTCCATATTTCTCCCTTTTCTGTCTGGTTTTCTCCTTGGGGCAGCAAGAGGTTACAGCATCTCCATACCTTATATGTTCCCAATTTCAAGTCGCAGGAAGAGCCCCATCCTCTTCCCTAGAAACCCAAGCAAGAACTTCATTGCTTTTCATTGCCTCTGGGTGAGTCAGGTGTCCATCCCTGAACCAATGAATCGGTCTGTCAGCCAGGGTCGACTCTGTTGAACCTTCAGGAATGTGGGTAGAGGAGAACAGAAAGAAAGAGAGTTCCAGTCAGCCCTGCCTGCGTTTCCATGTCTTCAATTATGTTTAATTCTCTCTTTGCTTAAACCAGTTTGGGTCAGGGTTTGTGTCGTTGTTCCTACCTTCAACAGAAGGAGCTCTGATGGAAAAAACAGACAGATGTTCATGCATAGTTTCATTTTCATAAAAGAGAAAGGCACATACATGTATGCATGTATGTGTGTGGGAAAAGGGTCTGGAAGGACATATGTGAAAGAGGAACACTGGGTATATCTCAGCAGCAGAATTAGAGGCAAGTTTTCTTTGCTCTCATTGTTATTCGATGAGCATGAATTGCTGTGTGATACAAGGGAAATGTTTATTATTCTTGACAAAGTCAATGGAACCCACCCCTTGTAGAGAGTGAGAGGAACTTCATCTAACCCGTTGTTGATGTTGCAGGGAAGAACATGAACCAGTCCAATATAAGTGGGCAATGCTCCTCCGCTGATGTGGAGGAGCGGATACAAACTGTGCAGGTGGTGGTCCACATCCCCACCTTCCTCCTGGGCCTAGTCCTCAATCTGCTGGCCATCCGGGGCTTCTGCACCTTCCTGAGGAAGAGGCCGCTGGGATATGTTGCCACTTGCCTCTACATGATCAACCTGGCGGTCTTCGACCTGCTGATGGTGCTCTCCCTCCTGTTCAAGATCGTCCTGGTCTACGTGAAGGCTCCCTTTCCATCCCTGTGTACCTTGGTGGAGTGGCTCTACTTCATCAGCATGTATGGCAGCATCTTTACAATCTGCTTCATCAGCCTAGATAGATACCTGGCCATCCAGTACCCATTCCTGATCAACCACTGCCGGTCCCCCAGGAAGATCTTTGGGATCTGCTGTGCCATCTGGGTTGTGGTGTGGGCTGGGAGTATCCCCTTCTACAACTTCAGTTGGGGAGAAGAAAGGTACACGTGCTTCAACAATATGTCCCGTAACATCTGGAGTGCCAAGATGGTCTTCCCAGTCGAGGTGTTTGGCTTCCTTCTTCCCATGGGCATCATGGGTTTCTGCTGCTCCAAGAGCATTCACATTCTGGTCAGCCATCAGGACACCGCCCTGGACCTGGACCAGAAGAGGAGGGCCTGCATCTGGACTATTGCGTCCAGTCTGGCTGTTTTCATGGTCTCCTTTCTTCCAGTACACATAAGTTTCTTCTTGCAGTTCCTGGTGAGAAATGGCTTTATTTTGGAGTGCAAAGTTCGGCAGAACATCACCTTGTTTGTGAAGATGTCCATGTGTCTCTCCAATGTCAACTGCTGCCTGGATGTTTTCTGCTATTACTTTTTTATCAAAGAATTCCACATGGACATCAGGGCCCAGCAGAACTCCAGACACCAGCTGGAGCTGGATCTCTTGCAGACCAGGACTACTGTGGCTGAGGAGAGAAAGCCTTCTGCAGAGAAAGGCAACTGCAGCCCTGAATCCTAGTAGCAGACATCCTGTTTCAGGATCTTGTGGTGGGATGATGCATCGTGCATTGACGAGTGTGCTTTCCCTTTAGATGCTCAGTGAACACTGCATCTGCTCATTATGGCCCCAGAGACCTCCCCCCATACCCAGACAGCTCAACATAAATCACCCAGTGTTTGGAGATTTCTGATGAACCTGATAACCAGGTGAATTCTTGATCTCTAAGTCCAAAAAGTATGAGGCAGAAAAATGAGACCATCTGAACAAGGCTAGTTCCCACCTCTCCCCTATCTTCTACTAGACTAGAAGGTTCTGGAAAGGAAGAGAGAGAAGAGTTTGGAGAGAGAATCAAGGCTGGTCATGGTGGCAGGTGCCCTGGGCTGAGATGCAGTGGTAGGTGAAAGGGTGAAGCCAGAGCCATTTGCTACTGTGGCACCATTAGCCAAGCAGGCCTGTGACCTTGTTAAACAGGACGGCCAGTTTACTCTTGAGAGCTCATCCCTAGGCCTAGAAATTACTGGAAAGCAAGAACAGAACGTGACTGACCGCTCCCTACAACCACGGGCAGAAAATGACATTGGAAGAAACTACAGCCTCATGTTACAACCAACAGCCCAGGGGCCACACAACAGCACCCCCCCACCCTTTTTAATCTAATTATAATCCAATAAAAGCTCAAAGGCCCCACCCCTCAATGGTGGTGTATTTCTCCACTCCATGCCCCTCTCCCCTCTTGGAGAGTGAATAAAAACTTTACTCTTGGCACTTTCTTCTCCTTGTGAATTCTTTCCCAGCCCATGCCACCAACCCCCTAACAGCAGGAATGGATCAAGCTCCTTTTTAGTTTGCAGATCTCAGGGTGGAACAGATTTGTACTTTTCAGTCCCCTCTGGGGCTCTGTTGGCCAATGACCTTGCAGAGATGACAGCAAGTGTGTGTGTAGGGGGTGATCATGGCAGAGCAAATACACACAGAGAACCCCGAGTTTCTTACAGGCTTTTGAAAGGCTAGGGAAACCCCTGAGAAGGTTGCAGAAGAGAGAAGGGGGCTGGTGTGGTGAAGCTGCAGACATTTTGTGGAAGCAGTGAGGACAGAGTGGGTAGCTGTTGGTGACACTGGAGAGCCAGGAGAGTATAGCATACACCTGGGGAAGGAAGGACACAGGCCAAGGGCAGCTCCTGCTCCTTTGCCATGGGGCTGTTCACTGCCTGGAGTTTTAGCACTGGCCTGGCAGGGTGACAAGCCTTGGGGGAAGGGCCTTCCTGAACCTGACCAGCATGCTCTCTTGAACAGGTTCATTAGACTTAGTTTCCTTGAGAATGAAGAGAAAGAATCAGGCTCGATTTGGTTCAGCCAGAGAATAAAGAACATGTGTTCATCTTGCCCACCTGAGTCCTGGCTGGGCAGCTGTCCATGGTGGCGCTGTCCATGGCGGAACTGTCCTCTCCAGTGGCCGGGGAGGGGGAGAAAACAAGTCAGCCAGGAATGGAGGACCCACCTTGCGGGCACAAGGCTCTTGGCAGTTTTTAGCTGGAAACTGGAAACCAATGAATCTCGGCTTGGCTGGGGCTCCTGTAATGATCAGAAGGAGCAGCAGTGACAGCTGAGAGCCTTTGATGACTCAGCGGCTCCAGAGAGAGAGAGAGAGAGGAAGACAAGGATACATTAAATGATGGGGCAGTTTTGCAAGATGGAGTGAGTGAGATGGGAAGTGACAACAAGAGACAAAGGGAAGGTTTTCCGGAAGAAGAGCAACAACCTCCTACCTGAGGGATAAGAGACTTCTACTGCCAAGTGCTGGACAGGAGGGAGGGGTGGCCATGTGGGAGGAAGAGGTAGTTTAGAGCAAACCCTGGCAGGAGCAAGAGGTGAGGCTGGGCAACTGCCCAAGCCTCGATGACACAGAGTTCCATGAGGAGGTGGGGCGAGCAGGAAGGACGGAGGGCCGAGCTGCTTCCCCCCTGAGGCCCCCCAACTTGACTGCGAGCCCTGGAAGGGCGGGAGCCCTTCTGCTGCCCCCCTGCAGCTGACTCAGTGGAGAGGGGGCACTCCGTGGAGCCAGAGGGAAGGGTGAGGAAGAAAGTATCAATGCCAGGTGTCTATGGGCGTGCAGGATTGGTCCTGCCCAGGACGAGAGACTCCTGCCCCTTAAGCTGGACCTCCAGGGGGGAGCAGCCAGAGCCAGGGGTTCTACAGAGCCAGAAGTGAGTCTTGCACAGCTTCCCCAAGCCCTGGACACTGCCCTCCCACCCGGAGGCTGCACTGTCCATGGCCATCCTGAACAGAGACACACCTATGCTACTCTGAGGAAGCCAGGCTGTGGTACTCCACAGGACATGTGGGGCTGGGCTGGGCTCAGAGCCCAGGGGCAGGTGGAATTGGGGACCACCCTGCCTCCAGCCTCTCCCTTTGCATTGGGAACTGGGAGCTAACCAATGGGTGCCTGCTGTGCTGCATTTGTACCCACTGGTGTTCTTGGGGCCAGACAGTCCTCCAATGAGAAAGGGACAGCAGGGCCCTGCACACCCCTCACTCCCATTGTTGTTTGTATGCATGAAATCTTGGACTGTGGGGGCAGCATGGCCCTGCCCAAGCCAGGTGACAGGGAGGACAGGAGGGGAGTCTTGACTCGAGAGTTGTAACAATGCAGAGAGAGAGAGCGCGAGCTGTGTAACTGTAAGGTCTAGGCGTTCGGAGGGATACAGCAGCCTTGAGTTGAGATAACATCTGTGGACTAGTGGGTGAGGCCTGGGGACCCCCCAGATCGATCCCAATGCACGGAGGGGAGGAGAGGGGCCTCTTCTCTCCTCACGGGGACTCATCTTGGCCTGAAAGTCAGAGAACTCATCAGGGTCCTCAAGGGTGGGCACAGACCCAGCCCTGTGTCAGCACTTGGATCCCGTGGGCAGAGGAGGGGCAGAGGGTCAGGGTCAGGGTTAGGGTTAGGGTGCAGATGCATCTGAGGGCCCGATCCTGCAGCACGTGGCAGCCAGTGAGTTGGGAAGCCTTGAACTTAGTTTTGGAAAAGGCTAAACTCCTGCTCCTAAGGCTGGTAGAACTGGGAGATGTTTGGCCATAAGTGGGATCTTATTTATGCTCCTGGAAAACCTGAGATGTACTTCTTACTTGTATATGTGTGAAAGTAGCAGAATTAATTGGAAAAAATTATTTGATTAATCTGATTTGCCAAATAAATAGATTCCTATGATGTTGTGTGACCTTGTCTTGGGCTGTACTTACTGGCTCCTGAGTGTCCTTGCCAGGTGACATAGCAGTCACTGAAGGATAAAATCGAAGGGGACACCTGGGCACCAAGTGTGAGAGCACAGAGAGTCACCCGCAGGCCTGACCCGGGGGCAGAGCCGGGCTGGCCCCAAGCGGCCAAGAGACAGACCCTGCAGGATCTAATGGTGACTCCCCATGTCCACTTGGGTCCTTGGTTCTCTGGGGTGGCAATGGGGCCACACAGACCCCACAAGCTCTGCTGGGCTCCCTCCAGCACTGGACCCACCCCTGTCTCCTGCCATCTCATCCCACCAGCTCCATGAGACAAAAGCCACCTTCAAAGGCCCGGGCTCCTCTGCTTACACCGTGTAGCCCAGTGCAGCAGACCTGCTGGCATGGCCAGGCCTCCGGAAGTCCTCCACTGCTCTTACCACCTACAGAGTGGGGCTGACTTTCCTGGGTCAGATCTAGACTTTCCTTCACAGATCCTCACACGTGAACCCTGCTAGCCTGTCCAGACCTCCTGGAGAATGTATCTGCTAGACACTGGCCCACGGACCTCTCCCTCCGAGCTCCCCACATTCCTGAGCACAGCCAGTCACGATGTGGGTGCCGAGGACCAACCACAGATGTCCTCGCTCCTTGACAGTTGCTGTTTCCCTCCCCGCCCCCCACAAATCCACATGTGGAAGCCCTAATCCCTAATGCGGTGGGGACTTGGGAGGTACTTCGGTTTACATGAGGTCCTAAGGGTGGAGTCCTCATGATACCCTCCTTGTAAGAAGAAACACCAATTTAATAAAAAATAAAATAAAATAAAAGCTCTGTCCGGGTGGTTCAGTTGGTTGGAGCATTGTCCTCTACACCAGAAGGTTTCGGGTTCGATTTCTGGTCAGGGCACATACCTAGGTTGCAGGTTCGATCCTCGGTCGGGGTGCGCACAAGGAGGCAACCAGTCAGTGTTTCTCACACCGATGTCTCTCTTTCTCTAAAAAAATCAATAAATAGTCCTGGTTAGTGTGGCTCCGCTGGTTGGAGCATCGTCCCATAAACCGAGAGTTGCCAGTTTGATTCCTGGTCAGGGCACACACCTGGGTTTCAGGTGTGGTCCCAGTCGGGGTGCGTGCGAGAGGCAACCAGTCGATGCTTCTCTCTCACACAGGTATTTCTCCTTCTGTCCCTGCCTTCCCCCACTTCTCTAAAATCAATAAGCGTGTCCTCGGGTGTGGATGAAAAAGAAAAGAAAATCAATGAACATATTCTCTGGCAACGATTAAAAAAGCACAAGAGAAAGCAGAGCACTTCCTTCCTCTCTGTCTGTCCAGCCGCACTCACAGAGAAAGGCCACGCGAGGACACAGGGAGAAGGTGGCTGCCTGTGACCTGAGGAGACAGCCCTGAGCAGATGTCAATGCTGCTGGCTCCTTGACCTTGACTTCCAGCCTCCAGAACCATGAGAAATACATTTGTGTTGTTAAAGCACCCGAGTCTGTGGCCCTTTGTTTGGCAGCCCAGGCAGGCTAATGCAGCAGTCAGGCTGCCTCCCAGCTGGGCCCTGTGCCCTCAGGGACAAGAACAGACCCTCCCTTGGGCAGTTGCCCCCCAGGGAGCATCTGACTCGGAGACGGCGAATCTACGAGCTGCGTCTGCCAACTCTATCCCCCTCGAGTCCCGCTCTGGACACACTGTGAAACTGGGAGTCACACGTTACTGCTGCACAAGTGCGACGGGGCACTACCAGCATTTCGGACAGTGAGACGCAGCCTGGTGGCGAGTTGCCGCCAGCCAACGGTAAACGCACAGGAGAGTTCAATGGCTGAGACGTGCGTGGTAAGCGACTGCAGAGACCAGACTGATGAAAGGATTCTGTGAATAGGTCCCAGAGGACAGAAACTGGGAAGAGCCATGGTGCAGGTGGGGGGACAGCCTGGTGTGCAGAGCAGTCACTAGAGACAAACAGAAGTGTCCCCCCATACGAACCGTGGGGATGTGGTGGAGAAGCCCACACCACACAACCCTCAGCCCCTCCTAGGGGTGGGCTGTGCTGTGGACAGCCACCTTCCAGGGCCGTGGAGAGACAGCTGAGGCCACTCCGAGCGCCCCACTGATGAGGAGGCAGGGGACTCAAAGACCCACAAAAGTGATGCTTTTGGGGGTGACAGCCAGCTTTCACTTTTTTCCACCCAGAGCCGGCTACGCTAGGGAGCTGGGGATACAGAGCCCTGCGTGGGCATTTGAGGGGGTGTGTAAGGCAGGTAAAGGTGGACTTTAGGACCCTCAAGTGGAAAGACAGACCTCCGTCCTCCCCAACCAGACCTGAGTACCCCATCCCCCACCAGGAGCCTGTGAGCTTTGTCCCCTCACAAAGCCAAATGTAGGAGGGGCCACGTGACATTTGAACTGCCAGCCAGCCAGCCACCACCTAAACTTGGCCCCAGCTATTTTAAGTTTTTCAGAGCTAGAATTCGAAGCACTGTCACTTCAAAGCCTGACATTAATTAGTTCTGCTTGGTGGAGGGGTGCTGAGTTCACACTGAGGTCTCCGGCAGCCTTTGTTCTGGGGGCCTTCACTGGAGCAAGTGTAACCGAGTCGCTCAGGCTGCTGAGACGGGTGCCCACAGCTGAGAAAAGGCGCCGTAGTGGGTGGCTGCATTCCGCCCTCCGCAAAGTGCACACTCCCTGTGGCCCTGTTTCCAGACGTAGCCCCGTTGGGGGTTGGGGCTCCAACATATGAATTTTGGGGACACAATTCAGCCCATGGCATGTGGGCTTACTCTGTGACCTGGACTTAAAGAAGTCTTGAGCTTCTTTAGTTTCTCCAAATGGAATGTAACCCACTCTGAGCTCATCAGCTCTACTGCAGGACCCTTCAGCTCCTTTGTCTGGGACCCGCCCCCTCCCAGGACCCTGCACAAGGCCTAGGGGCCGCACCCCACCATGGCCACACTCTGCAGAGACCTCTGAGCCTCATTTGCACTGGTCACTGAGCAGGCCTGAGGCTCCTGCCTGCAGCCCCTGAGAACTTAGGGTTAAGTAGTCTTTCTCCTTCAGGCCTGAGGCTCCTTCGGCCATCCTGGCGCTCTATGGGGCTCTTCTGGGAACCCAGCTTGGGAAGCTGGCACTCTAACCTCTAAGAATCTGGCCACACTCCCCTATGCTCCCCCCACCCCACAACAATCCTGCAGGGATTTCTCCTTCTGACCTCCAGACACGCAGCCCAGCTTCCTTTCCAGGCCGACCCTTCTTACCAGCAGTCCCTCTGCCTGACTGGTCCTGATAGGCAGTGCCCCCTGCTGTCTGTGCGTGGAACCACTTTCTGCCTCATTTCAACTCAACTGACCTGGTATTTCCTGAGCAATCCATGTATGCCCACTCTTGTGTGGGACAGGAAGGACAAAGTGGGAGGGTTCACAGCCCCTCTGAGAGACCAGTGAACATTGGGGGAGCAAAGAACAGTGTGCTTCCTGAACCCTTCCCAGCTGCAGGCCTTGTGCGTGGTGCGTGGTGTGATGTGTAAAAGAATGAATGAGGAGCCGCTGTGGTGGGCGGGTCCCCCAGCCCCTACGCAGAAGCGCCCCCAGCCCCACAAGCTGCACCTGTGAGCATGCAAGGCACCCTGAGACTTTGGTGGGTGAGGCCAGGACTGTGGGTTTTCTGTGGTGCCTACAGGCCCTCCTGCCACCTGCACCTCCTCCCAACCCCATTTTTTCCTCTCAAGAAGGCCTGGCTTCCACCCTGGCTGGGGCCACAGAGCACCCTGCAAGTTGGATTTCCTGGAAAGCTGACTCTGAGATGGAGCTTAGCATGTGGGAGGTTTATTAAGGAGCACCCTGGGGACCAACACCTGCGGAGGGAGCGGACAGAAGCAGAGAGGGCAGGTGGAGAAGTTGAATGGAGACCCCACGACAGCATCCAATAACCCTGGGAGACCTCTGCAGCTAGGAGCCGTCCTGAGTGGGAATGGGACCCCCGGCCAGTAGGCCCTACGCAGCCTGATGTCAAGCCAGAGAAGGAGCATGACCTTGGATAGGCGGCTGCCTGGGCTGAGGGCCTGGGGGCAGCTGGGCAGTAAGTCCCCCCTGGAGGGTCCTGGGCTGCAGGTCCATGCAGGTGTGAGCAGGTTGCTTGGCAGTATCTACTCCAGGGCCAGCTTGGCCCTGAGAGGCAGAGTGGGGGTGCGCATGCGGCAGCCTGCCTAAGGATGGTGAAAGTTCGGGCACTGGGTCAGAAGGTCAAGGCTACAGGTGGGGAGAAAGCCACAGAGGGCAGAGCAATACCCCTTGTTTGGGGAAAGAGCGAGAAATAAGCAATTGAACAGAGATGGTCCTGGGAACAGAGGCAGCTGGAGGCACTGGTGCCCCATGTGGGGTTTTTGCAGAAGCTAGACCCAACGTCTTTGCCTCGAAGTGCCTTTGAGACTCTCCAAGGGCACAGATGCGTTCAGGGCTGAGCCCTACTTTGAGTGGGTAGATCGATGACGGTGGGGCAGACTAGGGGGTGGCTTTCTCAGTGTCCAGCTGGTGTTCTGCAGCCCCTCATAGCTGGGTACCCAGAGGACCAGCCCAGGAAGCCGCAGCACCGATGATGTGAATGAGTGATGTCCGATTCCAAGGACCGAGGGTGGGAACACACTACCTTACCCAGGGCTCCTTCCCTCAGGTGAGAGGCCTGTTACGGATTGAAAGTTTGTGTTCCCCCAAATTTGTGGTTTGAAATCCTAATCCCAATGAGGTGGTGTTAGGAGGTGGGGCCTTTGGGAGGTGAGTGGGTCACGAGGGTGGAGCCCTAGTGAAGGGAATTAGTGCCCTTGTAAGAGGGACCCCAGAGAGCCCCCTTGCTCCTTCCACTACGCGGGGACACAGGGAGAAGTCCGCAGAGTAGAGCAGGAAGAGGGTTCTCGCCAGAGCTTGGCCACGCTGCACCCCAATCTCAGAGTTCTAGCCTCCAGAACTGTGAGAAATAGCTGTTCCTGGTTGAAGACAGGACCCAATTCAGTAACTATATGTTCACGAGATTGAGAAAATGTTAACTACCAAAATTCCCCTTCAGAAAGGGAAGTACTTTGGAAAGTCCTCAGAGGCAAAAGTGGGAGAAACCGCTCCCAGAGAAAAGGGGGCCAGGCTCCTGTGTCAGAGAGGGAGTCCGGAGGACAGAGACGTCCCGGGGCTGGAAAGAAATGGAGAGAGGGCAGAGGGCAAGGGTGGCCTGGAGAATCTCCCTGGGCGATGGAAAACCGTGCTGCACCCGGTGTGAACAGACATCGAAGGGGAGGCCCAGAGCCTGAGGCAGCACCAGAAAAGACAGTCGCAGGAAGATACCAGCCCTGGAAGCGTGGTTGTCATGGGGAGGGTTCTGTTCCCCATTAAGACCATTACATTGGGGTTCTGGTCAGTCTTATCCAAGCCTACAAGGGGCAGGGAGCCATGGTGACCTTGGGGAACCTGACAGTTGCTTGGTGCCTATGGACCAGAGTGAGCCACCAACCCCCCCCCCCCCCCCCCACAGTGGGACTCTCTGACACTGCCTCCCTCCCCCGGCCTGAGCTGGCCATGGGAACCCCCCACCCCAGAGCGTGCTACCCTCAAGTCAGTCTTCCCAGAGCCTCAGAGGCAGCTGCCTGAGGATGGAGCAAGCTCGGGCACTGGATCAGAAGGTCAAGGCTGACCCCTGACTCCAGCCCTGGCCCGCTGCACACCGATGGCCCGGACACCCATTCAGTGGACCGTGCCTCAGCTCCCCGTGGGAAGATGGCTCTACCTGCAGCAGCAGGGGGAACGTGCCTGGCGTGTGACGGGGGCTCAGTGAGTGTTTGTTCTTGGAACTGTGGTGAGTTTCTTTTAAAAAGGTGTTTGTTTTTTTTTAAACAAGAGAGTCAGCCAGTTGCTCTTTTTTAGGCCATGGGTCTTAATTATTTTTGTTGGTGGATTCCTCCTGCAGCCTGGAGAGGCTTGTGGATTTTCCCCAGGGTAGCAGTTTCAAATGCTTAAATAAAATGCATAGGGTTACAGAGGAAGACTAATATATTAAAACACAATCACCAACATTTTAAAACTTGTGATCTGGAAATATACGTGCCTCTTTAAAGGGTCAGGCCCTGGATAAGGTCCAGTGACACATCCACTGACTCTCACAGTTTGGAGTGAGCGGCGCACTGAGCTGACACAGTATTTTAAAGCATCTGCTGCGTCTGTGGTGTGACATGAAAATGGCTGCGATTTCTGTCGGTGACAGAGTCCCGGGAGCCGTCCACCAACTGCAGTGAGGTACGTACGCATGCAGGGAAGGAAACGTGAATTTCGATGAGCCCTCAGTTAGCATAGTGTATAATATTTTTTCCCCAACCAGTTCATGACCCCCTGAATTCCACTCCCGATCCCCAGATTAGGAACTCCTGGTTTAGGCACAGACATAAGCACACCCAGGATGAAGATTCTTCCTCATCAGAAAGATCACTTTATCTGAGTGTCTTCTTGGTTCTGTGAATGTGGGCTACCAGGGTGCCAGGCTCTTCCTGTGGGCTGTGTGGGCTACGGGCCCTCTAAGATCCTGGCCGGCCCCTGCTGGACACAGCACTGCAGGGCCAGACTCTTGGGGGCTCTCTGAAAGCAAAGGCATCTGTATCCCAACTCTGATCTCTGAGATGCAAAGTTGGGCTTACCTGTCCAGGTGAGCTAGGGACATCCAAGGGGCAGAAGCGGGGGAACTCGGCTGATGTGCTATCCTCATTTCACCAGGGGAGGGCTGAGGCTGGCTGGGGTGTGGCTGACGCCAGATGCCCCTTCCATCCAGCCACCCTGCTCCAGGGGTTGTGTTTTGGGAAATAATGGCTGAGTGTGGGAAAGTGGATGAAAAAGAGCTGTTAAACCTGAACCTAGACCACCAGTGGCATCCTAACCTCCGGGACAGCAGCGTCCACAAGAGAGAACAAGTTGCAAGAGTGACACCTTGTGACAGCAAGGGGCAACAGTAGCAGTGGCTTGTGGGGACCCTGGTTCTCCTCCTGGGTGAGGAAACCCAGCAGACTCGTCTTTCTTGTTTTTTTTTAATAAAGGTTTTTGTTTTAATTTTTAAAAGATTTTATTTATTTATTTTTAGAGAGGGGAAGGGAGGGAGAAAGAGGGAGAGAAACATCAATGTGTGATTGCCTCTCATGTGCCACCAACTGGGGACCTGTCCCGTACCCCAGGCATGTGTCCTGACTAGAAATTGAACTGGTGACCTTCGCAGGCCGCCCCTCAACCCACTGAGGCACACCGGCCAGGGCCACACTCTTCTAATGGGCTATGGAAGCATTTCCGTGGAGGTGATGTCTGAGCTAGTGCCTAGTTCCTGCCACGGCCCAGCGATCCCAGAGCCCAAGGCTAGGGAGTCTGGGATCAAAATGCCATCAGCTCTCTGTCCTTGACACACACGGAAAGAGAGACAACAGGACTCAGCCCCACTGCAAGGCTTCCCGGGCCCATGGACGGGCCCATGCCAGGCCCACGCCACGGGCTGGGCCCCACGGTGCCTGAATCATATCTTGGGGCCGGGAAGGGCTGGTGGTTGTGGCAGAGACGGCAGGGCCCACCAAACCACAGTGTTTCGCAGAATAAGTTTCCTGACCTCTGCTCTGAGCTTTAGGCTCTTGAAGGCAGAGATTCGGTTTTGTTCATCCCTGGGCCCCCAGAACTTAGCAGAGAGCCAGACATGTAGCAGGGGCTCCATACATTGTGTTAAATGCATAAACAAGCAGCATCTGGGCTGAGAGGTGCAGTCTGTGCACCTTACTTTAGAAGGAGGCTTCACCCGGATAGCACCTTGCTGGTGCTCCTGCCCATTGGGCAGGGTGACCAAGTGCCATCTTGCCCAGGACTCTGGGTATCGCAGGACCCTGGGCAGTCAGTGCGAAAGCTGTGAACGTCTTGGGTGAACCCAGACAACCTGATCACATTATATTGCACAGCCCGGCCCCTTTCCTCGCAGCAGCACCCGCCTGTTTTTTTTGACCAGTTAGTTACCCATGGGGTGCCAGGTGGAGCTGCATGCCCAGCAGAAGTGGGCACACATAAACGGCTGCATAGCAGCCAGATTCACACAACTGTGTAAAAGAGCAAGGCAGTGCCCTTTGGAAGTGGAGCGAGGGGCCTGGAGAGACTGTTGCCATGGGGATTCTGGATGCTACAGAGCGAAGCCGTGGAAATCTTGTTGGGCGGGGATTGTGAAGAAAGCAAGGCTTCCTGGGGAGCTGGAGTCCAGTTGGGCCTGAACCGGGTGAGGAGGAATCCATTGCTGTTAAGAGAAGAAAGGCAGTGACTCCACTGCTGTGTGATGTCCCCAGAGTCCATTCGTCAATTTCCAGGGAAAACGAAGAATGGTCGCATGGCCGTTTCTGAGCCACTTTTTGTGGCCAGGAGACTGAGGTGCTGACCAGCCAGCCTGGGTCACGGGCCGTCTCAGCGGGGCAGTGGGGTGCGCTGCCGACTGCAGTGCCAAGCGTGTCCCCTGGAATGGAAGAGGAGGTGCAGAAAAGAAATTGAGTCTGGGTGTCGAGCTTAGTTGGGGGTCCTGGGAAAGCAGAGCAGAAAGTGAAGGCTCAGCTGTCACTCTTTGTTAGGGAAAGGGGAGCCCAGGGAGCAGGAGGGAGGGAGAGAGGGGCGCGGACGGCCAGGCAGGGGGGAAGCCAGCTGGCCACAGCTTGCTAGCAAACGTAATCGGCCGCTCAGTCTCACAGCGTCACCCTCTGAAAAGCTGCGTAAATAACTATTTCTCGGTTTGGTCATTCAGAGGAAAGAGGGAGAAGAATTTGTCCACAGGCAAACGTCCCCCATCGGTTCTCCGGTCGGGTGTTAACTGCCAGGACGTCCTGGTTGCCCATGGGTGGGTGCAATGTCTCACACCCTAAGGTGCAGGGAAGCCCCAAAGGCAGGAAGTGTGCAGTCTGAGGCCAGAAGCTTCAGGTTGTGCACGGGTGAAGCCACCCGAGTCCACACAGAGGTGGTGGTCTCAGCGGAGGCTGGGGCTGGTGGCCAACGGCCCTAAGATAAGTGAGAGGGTCCAAAGTGGCACGTAGAGGTGTCTGATACCAAGGCAACCTGAGAGTGAGGGGTGAGATAAAACTCTAAGGGCCACGACCCTCCTCCAGGCCACCTGGCCTCCTGCCTCATCCTGAAGCTGCAACTCGGGCTGACTGGCGCTGGCACAGAGAGATGACCGGGCTGGAGCAAACTCTGGGTCCAGAGAAGGTCTGCCATCTCTAGTGGGAACCAAGGGGTAATCCTCAGTCCCCCACGCCCACCCCTGGAAAAGAAAAGGCAGAATGAACTCCTCTCTGGAATCCAGAAAGGTCCTATAAAGGGGCCTCGGCAAACATTTAAGCTGAAGGAAGTTGTGAACTCTCGGTACCCTTGTTTTCTTGCACATAGCACAGAAGTTCGGAAACAGAGGACTCGGGAGAATCGAAAGTTAAACAGCTAAGTCTGAAATTTTGCCTGAGGACCTGAGGGGTGGCAAGCATGTGGCTGGCAGGACATCCTGGAAGAACCAGGGTCCACCCAGCCCTGGCTCATGGCCAGAGAGGAGGAGGGATTTTGTGGCAATGTCCCCTGTGCAGGAGTCTGCTCACCTTGCCCTGCCTTGGTCACACCCCCGCCCTCCTCACGCTGCAGGGGCTGCAAGGTCATGGAGTCCATCCCTTGGCCTCAGTCACCACCTGTGTGGGAATGATCAGGGCTTCTGTGGGCTGATAGGAGCTTGGCCAAGGTCAAACAGGAAAGTGAAAACAGACACCGGGCATCACCAAACCATGAAACTTCTGGCCCTGATGACATGGGAAGGCGTTTAATATGGATCTAACATGTAGGTGCCCTGCCTTACTTGTCTGGTCCAGACGCCATTCCCCAGGCTGTGCTCTGGGAGGGGGCCTGTTTCTTGTTCACTGTTCCACGCCACGCTGCGGGCACTCAGCCACGCTCCAAACACCTGGGTTTTGTATCTTGGTCTAGAAAGTGGGTCTGTGAGCTCCTGGAGGATGGGGCCAGTGTCCTGCCCATCTCTGTCCCCTTGCCCTGGACAGAGCCCAGCTGTCAAACAATGACATCACCTCCACACTTACCTCCTTTTCAGTTCCAGCCCAGCCTGCTGCTGGGCGAGCCAAATCATGTGCAAAGGACCTTCTCTTAACAGCTTGGAAAACTGTGATGACACCCCTCTGGCAGAGACAGGAGGGAGGAGGTTGGGGGGGGCCTCCTCCTGGCCTCCCCAGGACACGAGGTGGATGGTGCTTTCCCGCTTGCCCAAGGCAGGGCAGCCATGGGGCTGCCCAGAGACACTGGTGGGGGACAGCTCTTCTGAGCCCGGGCATCTGAATCCCCAGGCTAGAGGCCAACTATGGAGTGGGGCCACTGAAACCCTGGGATTTGATGCATGTCACCGAAGTACTGTCCTTTCTCCCAGTGTTTGTCCCAGCTCTGGGACACGTGAGTTGTATGATTAGCAACAGCAGTGATGGCACAAAGTCAGAGCCGGAGAAGACCCAACTGGAAACTTTCCTGGTCTTGGGGGCACAATCCCTTCTCAGCAAAGTCTGGCTCAGGGAGCCTTGGCGACAGTGGTCTCCGGGGTAATGGTGGGCCAGAACAGGACCTCATGGGGGGGGGGGCTAGGAAGTCTCCATGAGGCCTGGGAGAAGAGGGCACTCCTGAGGCAGGCTGCAGCTAGCCCCTCGCACCCCATATTGCAAAGCCCCCAATCACCACAGCCCAGGCCTGCACCCCATGAACTGGGCATTTCTGAGCACTAGAGACTTAAGTTTTTCTACCTCTTTTGAAATGAAAAGGAAGGACTTTTGCTCCCCAGACTGGGTTAGAGCTGCCCCATTTCCCAAATGACATGGCGCTCCATCCGAGTGCTGCGGGCCGCATCCAACCACCTGAACCCAGAGAGGAAACTCAGGACCAACCTGCTGCACGCCTGCTTCCTGCAGAAATCCTACAGCCAGTGTCCCTGCAGAATGGGCCCCAGACGGGCGACAACACCCAGGCAGAGGGTGGGGGCAGGGATGGTCTCCTCTTCAGAGCCTGAACTCACCACTGTTTTCTCTTCTCCCTTGTGACCCTTTTTCTCTACACAGCTGATAGCTTTACAGGAATAACCTGCTCCCAGTTTGGGGCCCAGTGGGGAGGGGCTTCACGGGAGGGAGGTGAGCAACGTCAGCAGGGTGGGGGCTGTGCTCCACACAATGGCCTCAGCACCACTCTGCTGGTGCCTGGCTGCATCTCCAGGAGAGCGGGGGTCTCGATAAGGACGGCAGAGACCGGGAGCAAGAACAGAGGGGAGGTGGAGTCAGAGGCAGCCTCCGGGAGGACAAACGGTGGGAGAAATACTCCACCATTGCCTGGACACCGAGCGTCCTCAGGATTGTCTAATGCTGACGTTGAGCTCTTTGGAGCTGTGAGCTGAGTGTGTGCACTCTTCCAGCTGCTGCGAGCTCGGCTGAGAGCTTCTGGAACCCCATCACCACCAGGGAGACAGATGGTATGCCCGGCTTATAGAAGGGGAAACTGAGGCATGGAGAGATTAAATACCTTGCCCAAATACACTGGGGGAGCTTGTATCGAATGGTCCCAAACAATTTCACCCCCCCACACACACACATGACACTTCTCCCCTCAAGAGGTGGCGCTTATGTCCCCTCCTCTTGAATCTGGGTTGAGCCCAGAGCTGCTTTGACCAATAGAATGGAGAAGAAATGGTGTTCTGGGACCTCCAAGCCCGGGCACTGAGAAGGCTTGGCCACTTGGGCTTCCTCCTTTTCGGAGCCCAGCCTCCACTGTGTTGGGGGGCCAAAGGGGTCAAGGGGAGACGGCACGTCACCACAAACTCGGTCCAGACTGAGATGTGGAGCAGACGCAACAATTTTAAGCTATAGGCTCGACAGGGTTTATCACTCAGCAATAGATCATCCGGACAGCCACACAGCCCGGAAGTGGGACTCACAGCCAGGTCCCCACCTGGGTCTGGTCGTCCAGAGCCCCCTCTCTCTCTGCCGCCCCCCAAGGCTGACAGTTACCACTGATGTGTAGGGAAGGATATGAAGTTCTGACTCTTCCCCCTGAGACGCGGCCGGGCCAGCTCCCTTCCATGACCCAGATGTAGGGTGGGCTGCTCTCAGCCTCCAGGAGCCCCAACTTTCCTCCTCACGCAAGTCCCTGAACCCCCAGCCCGGCCTGGGGAGGCAAAGAGCTGGCCTCGGGGCCAGGCCCGACCGCCCGGGGCACTGGTGGGGAGCCCGGGAGGCCGAAGGGGTACGTGGACCCATCATCCTCCCCACAGCCCCTCTCCAAGTGCGGAGGAAAGTCCCACATGCTGGGAGGGACAGAAGTCAGGAGAGGCTGGGCTGAAGTGGGCGGGTCTAGACCTGAGAAAAGACAGGGAATGTGCCTGCTAGTCAGACATTCTAAAATAAAAGACTTGCAAAGAGTGACCCCTCAAACCAATCCTGCAACTCTTGCCCATCCCCCACTTCACGCTCACTAACGGCAGAGAACATTTCTGAGAACCGTCAGTGCCCCACGAACTGTGTCTCTGCCTTTGGCTTCGTAAGAGGGGCATCCACGAGACTGGAGAGCTTAGAATGTGTGCCCTGCTGTTGGGAGGGGCGCCCCGAGGGCCTGGTGGCTGACAAGCTCCTGAGTGGGCGGTGAGCACCGGGGCTGGGGCTGGCTGCTTGGAGCGCAGAGCAAGGGGAGGTGGCTGTGCCAGGCGTGTCCGCGCCCCGTGTGGCCTAGCATCAGAGCAGGGGTGACCATCTCAAAAGCACTTAGATCCAG
This sequence comes from Macrotus californicus, assembly GCA_007922815.1. Lineage (NCBI taxonomy): Eukaryota > Metazoa > Chordata > Mammalia > Chiroptera > Phyllostomidae > Macrotus > Macrotus californicus. Next base: position 73,738 of record VMDR010001339.1, on the reverse strand, counting down.
CCCCGGAAGACTGGAGCTGGCAGAGCGTTCACCTGCGTTGAGGTGCAGTGAGAGGTGAGGAGGGGAAGGGGAGGGGATCAAACACCCCCAAATGAACTCCTACCCCAGGGAGGAGAATGGTGCCAGATACCACCAGCAGCCCCTCCTGGCCTGGAGGGCAGGATCCCCCACCTGGTGGTACTGGAGTAGCCTGGAGAGGCGGAGCATGGAGCAGGGCGTGGAAAACAAGCTGGTCACTCTCTCCTTTGCTGGCCACAGGCTTCCCGTGAGGGGCGGGATTCAGAGGGTGGAGGGCAACTTCAAGTGAACCTTGGAGTCTCCGCTGCTTTTCATAACTATTGCAATTCCTGAAACTGGGCTTTGTGCCTAAAAGTGACCCCAGGAATGTCTGTGATGTCGGATGGACCCCCTCCCCGCCCCAAACAAGACATCTACCTTTGATTTCATTCAAGGTTGGGTGAGACCTACCCCACTGAGCAGGTTTGACAAGGAAGTGGGAAGAAAAAATTAAGTTGTTTTCTGATTATAAGGTTCTCCAGCTCAAGTAACTCAAGTCACAGGACGCACTCTGGCTAATGGAGGCGGAAAGGAATTCATTGGTAGGACTTGGGGAGCTCAGAGACTCACCGCTGGGCTGGAGGGACAGCGTCAGCAGTCGGGGGCCCGACAAGGGAACCCCAGGCCCGTGTAGGCTACGGAACCAGAGAGACGACACCACCATCTCCTTCTGTCCCCAGGACACGGGGGACTTGGTCTTTGCTGTGCCCCATTCCGTGTATTTCTAGAAATTATAATCAGAGGCAGCCACTGCCTCCCATCTGTTGGTGGGGAAGACTCCCACCCAGCACAAGAGCAGGACCCAGATGCTGTGCCCTGGGGCAGGAAGAAAGGTGGACGTTTCCCCGAAAGGGTGAGCCCGTCATTGGTTGACCTTAAAACTGCAGCCTACCTGGCAATGGCCAAGATTGCACTTTCTGCCACCAGGCTAACTGGGCACTTGAAAATTAGGTTGTTACACAAAATAGATTATTGTAGGGAAAAAAAAAGCCACCTTTTGCAGGTGTCTATGAAATGCATACTTACCTTGGAGAGAACGTGAGACGTGAACAAAGTGAATCAGTAAAATCCCCTGGCGAATGCTTGGAAAGCATGCCCCCCTCCCCGGGGACATGTTGGACAAAGCTCCTGGTCACAGGCATCATCCCCCCTCCCCCTCGCCCTCCCCCACCCTCCCATCAGCCCAGCGCACTGCTACCTGCTTCCCCTTCTCATCCTCCTGGTTAGGTGCGCAGAGCCCACACCTCAGAGGGGCTACAGGACTGGTGAGCTTCCTGAGCCGAGGGCTCTTTGTCTCACGGGTGGGAGGCTGGCACTCCGACCTCTGTCTGCTCTCACGTCTCCTGCTCTGTGCTCCAGCAGCTGGAGCGTGTGAGACACAGCAGGGACAAGGAGATGCCAGCAGTGTCAGGGTGTCACTGAACACTGCACCCAGTCTTGGGAAAGCGCCATGCATCCCTGCTGCCCCCAGCCCTGGACCCTAAGCCTCCTTTCTGGCCCCCAACCCAACCCCCCACCCCCGCTCCGGGGACTCAGCCCCAGAGGGCCATAGGCTCTAACACGCTGCCCCATCCTCTGGCCCGGGGAGGGTGCTCTGCTCTTTCCTGCTGCTTCTGCTGTTGCTTCTCACCAGCCTTTGAAGCTCAGTTAAATCTCCTCCCCTGAGTGCCACGCTGTTAGGCCACGTGAAAACCACGTGCTCTCCGAGCTGGAGAAGACCTTGAGAAGGACTTAGCCCCCACGCTCTGTCTTACAGAGGGGCAGGTTGGAGCCCAGGCCCAGCATTAGTCTACCCTGCTACACAGCACACCAGGGGTCAGGGGCAGAATCCACGTCCCCCGGACCTCAGGTGGGGGCCCTCCTCCCTCCTGGGACACTGAACACACTGCTTCTCCACAAGGGCATGTCCCGTGGGGATGATGGGTTCTTTCTCCTTCTCCAGCAGGAGCTGGGCTCCCCTCCCCCAGCCCACCAGGCATCCCTGGGGGGGAGGGGCCAGCCCACCATTCCCTCCCTAAGCATTTATTGAAGCTCTGAGGTCCCTGATAAGACTCCAACACCCGTGGGTGGTAACTCCTTCAGGCAGAGGGCTGAGAACAGTTTCCATGGAGACCGCCCAGGCTCTGGTTTCCATAGCAACACTTGCAGGAGGTTACAGAGCTTCCAATTTATGTCAACTTAGCATTTGCAACTGCTCTATCCTTCAGGCCAACCTGGGCCTAATGCAGGGCTTCTTGTCTAGGATGGGGGACAGACCATGAGGGCCAGAGGGGACCAGGGTGTCACTGCCGTCAGCTGACCATGAGGACATTTTCTCAGCCAGCAGGCCCTCCTCCATCCTGGCTGCCGGCTGTCTATATACGGAGACAGGCACACACTTAAACTGCGAGGAGAATGCATCTTCTCGACAGGAGAGGACACAGGCCCCCAGCGCCCTGCCCTCCGAGGCAGGAGATAACTGGGGACAGGGTTTGCAGTACGCTTCCAGAAGCAGTGTGCTCACACCTGCAGAGCCCCCTTTAGACAAGTCACAGATGGGGTGTGTGGTCTTGCCCCAACGACTGCTTCGTCCTAATTATAGACCTCGGAGAGCTTGACACGCCAGCACCAATTAGAGCTACCTCGTTCCTTGTAATGGCAACAAAATATTGCACGTAAAATAAATAACTACCCAGTTGAGGGAGTGTTGTTTTCAGTTTCTTGCTCTCACCAGGATAAGCATCTTTGTCCCTATATTTTTGGATACGTGTTAGAGTGTACCCAAAGGAGACATTCCCAGCAGAGGAATCGCTCGGTCAAACACATGGCATTTTCAAATTTGATTCTTGTCAAAACAATTCACCACCATCATCGGTAAAAGAGGGCTTGAACCTCCTTGAGGAGACTGGGTATTATTAAAGCCAAACCAGCCTCCCCAGCTTATTCGATGAGAACAGCAAAGGTAACACAAAAGCCTGAAAAGGAGAGCGTGAGACAGGAGAGCTACACGCCAACCTTTCTAATAAACACAAACTTAAAACTCCTAAAGAAAATATTAGCAAACAGACCCCAGCAGTGTGGAAGCAAGATGATGCCTCGTGGCCCGATGAGTCCTTTATGTCCTTCACAACATCCACAAATTATTGGGGGGAAACCTTGTGATCGTAGTGACAAAGAATAAACAGTTGATAAAAAAAAATTAAACATCTATCTCTGATTAAAAAGGAAAACTAGACATAGAAGACATCTTCCTTAACCTCAAAAAGAGTATTTTTCCAATATCTATAGCTAAAACTATACACTCAGGGTAAATTATCTTTAAAACCAAGAATAAACCAAGGTTTGTGCCTATCACCATGGTACCAGAGCTCCTAGTCAGTGAGGTAGGATAAGAAAAAAATAAATAAAAGGTTTAGTTCTCTAAATGGGAGAAATAAAATCTATCCATAATCCATATGATTGCTTATGTAGAAAAACACCAAAACGTCCTCAGACCACCCCTTAGAATGGGAAAGGCAGCTAGGCAAGTGTGCTGGAGCAATATTCAAAAAGAGATTACATTTATACACACTAGCAACAGAGTTGTAAGTATTAATTATAGTAATAAAAAGCATCAGAGACTTACGCATAATCTAGTGAAAGATCTGCAAAACCTCTGTTGACAAAAGTACGAAACTGTATTGGAAGGTATTAGTGACCCAAATAAAATGTGGTCGTGGATCAGGACACTGGATATCATAACAGTTCCAACTCTCCAAGTGGGTCGACAGACTTAATGCAAGACCAGTAACAACCTCGACAGAGCTTTTCACAAAACGTGAGAGGTTGCTTCTGAAATGTGTATGAAAACAGCACCCCAAGGATAAGTAGGGCACTGCAGGGAAAATCCGGGTGGTTACCCTACCAGATATTCAGGCTGATTTTAAGTGTGCTTGTGGTTCATAGGGTGGACCCCTTGGGACAGAATAGAAAACCCAGAAATAGGCCTTGCACCTGGCGAGGCATGCACATTCCACTCAACGCGCCTGGGAACAGACACGATGGCGAGCCCTGTCTCACACCAGACCAGAGAATAAACTCTGGGGTGGGGAGGGGGGGTTAAATGTGACAAACCAACCTTTAAAGAGATGAGAAGACAATATAGGACAATGTCTCCTTAATCTCCGAATAAAAAGGATTTCTGAAACAAGATGCAGAAAGCTCTAATCATAAATAAATAAAAAGGTGGATAAATTTGACCACATTAAAATAAATCATTTCTGCTCATCAGAGGGACCACAAAGAGAGAAGACAAGTCACAACCTTGGGTAAGGCAGTTGCCCCACATCACTGACAAAATATATAAAGATTATATAAAATATGTACATATAAAGAACTACAAGTCGATTATGAGAAAACAACGCATCCAACACAAAACTAGGCCAAAGAACACACATAGGCATTTTATAGAAAGAGACGTTTGAAGTAATAATCATAGGAAACTTGCCCCAGGTTCCTCAGGAAAATGCAAATTAGGCCCAAACACCATTTTACCCTCAATCCATTGGCAAAAATTCCAAAGGGCTGCTAATATTAAATGTTGGCAAGGATCTGGAGCAAGGATGCCTAGGCAACACAGGCAGCAGTGCACACTGGTCCAACTCCTTAGAGAAGACATCCCGGTAGGATTTTATATGTTGGACATCTGCATCCCGTGATCCAGTGACTCCATGTCTAGGTGTATAAACCTCACACAGGGGCGCCAGAAACTTCACAAAGGAAATGCTCACGGAAGCGTTGTGCTAGCTAAAATTAAAAAATAATCCAAGTATTCACTCCTAGGAGGCTAGATAATTAAGTAGCATATTCACATAATCAACTGATCTACATGGTAGTACAAATGAATTAAATACTATTATAGGCAACAAACATGAATCTTAGAAATATAAGCTTGAGGGGGAAGTTAGAGAATAATACATGTATTACTGTTTTTATAACGTTCAGATCCAAACAAAACGACATTAGCGATTCACAGATATGTGGAAGTATAGAGCAAGTCAGAGAAAGTCGGCATAGGAATTAGCCTGGATTGGATAATATAAGATTGGCTAATGTATGAGAAATTGACATATTTCCATGATTTTGATTGGATCTAAGAATAGGTGTATCTTTAATGTCCCTCCAGGGTATAGATGTGGGGGGCATGGAAGGGAGGGGCTGGGGTGATGTGAAATTGTCTGAACATGGGAACCAGTGTGTCTTGCGCCCCTGAGCACGGCATGTTTCTCCCCACGTTTGAGTGACTTACATCACTTACATCAGCGCTGTTTTTGTGACTCACTTTGACCAAGAATCCAATGACGTAACGTTCTGGAACTCTGATTTCAGGCCTTAAGAGGCCTGGCAGTTAGGGCTTCCCCTCTCTCGGTGGTCAGTTGCCAAGCCCTTAGGAAGTCCAGCTAGGTTACTGATGGAGGCGAGGGACGGGCCTGAACGCTCCAGCCCAGCCATCTCCCAACTGAATGCAAAGCAGGAGGGAGCAGCTAGCCTGTGAGCGCTAGAATCAGTCACGCCCAGAACACTCACCCTGCAGAATCAGGAAAAATGATAAACTGCTGTTAGGCCATTAAGTTCCGGGGTGGTTTGTTACCCAGCAACAAAGGATGAGATGCGTGCAAGGAATTCAGTGCTGTTGGCGGCCTGTTGCTTCCTAAGTTAGCAGCTGGGTTTCCAGACACACATCGGTCACTGTGCTTCATCACTCACATAACAGTGATTTCCATGTAGTATTTTGTGCACATTAAAGTACGTAGACCTTTCCTGCAAAAATGCATCCCCCCAGTTTTGTTTTGTATTTTCTATGGAACATGTTTTTGCAATGATCCCTGTTATTTCTCTGTGAACTGCCTCTTTACATCCTTCCCCTCTTTATTGGGCGGTTCATTTTTCATGATTTTAAGAAGTTGGTATATTATGTCCTGTTTCAAAAACACCTCCCCCGGTTTGCAGCTCATGCACTTTGACCTGGTGTTTGGCTGTGTATAAATTCTATTTCTCATCGTTCAATTATTGTTGGGTGTCGTGCTCAGGAAGGTCTTTCCACCTCCAAGATTATCTCTTAAATCCTCTCATGGCTTCATTTCGTACTTAAAACCTTTGATCCACCTAGAATTTTGTTACAAGGACGTAGGATCCAGGTTAATGTTTATCAAAGCGGCTACCCAGTTGTTCCATTAAATAGAATCCACACGTCCCCCACTAAATTGCCTTGAATTTAAGTCGACTTACAGGCACTCTGTCACGCCCTATTGACCTTTCCTCCACTGCACTGAGCCCTTCAACCATGGAAGTTGGTAATGCCTGATACCTGGAGGCCACCCCCACGTGTGCTTTCCCGAAAGAACCGCTTGTGCCAAGTTTAAAGAGCCAGTTCTGTTGGCCATGTGAATCGTCACTGCACTGCATTTAGACTGATGTCTCTGCAGGACTGAGAACAAAGTGTGTCTGCACGGAGTCCTCACAGGATTACTGAGCAGGTGACCAGGACCAAAGGTGTAGGCACCTGTCCTCATCCCCGGAGGACGACCCAGGTCCTACCTCCAGTGCTCACTCAGCCAAGGCTCTGGGTGGCGCTCCCTCCTCCTTCTGCAGAACGTGGGCCTGACTCGCACGAGACCTCAGCTCCGATCCACCAACACGGCTGCTTAAAGCCCAGACAGACACTGGAGAACCTGACACCGTCCTTGAGGACAAGTAGCAGTGAGTGACGTCATCTTCCGTGTATTACCCCCCAGGGTGGTTCATAGGCACCTGAAAGCTGGACAAGTTGGGTAAGTTCTTGGAGCCTTTTCCTTCCCCCTCACCTGTGAACTGAGTCTGTTGGCTCCTGAGGGGACACCCCCAGCCCTCGGCTGAACCAGGGGGCAGGCCCGCCTCTGCAGGGGTCAGATGCCAAGGCCTGCTGGCTTCTCCGGCCTGCTCCCCCACCCCCCACGGGGCTCACAGAAGAGTGTGTGTGCACACACACACACACACACACACACACACACACACACACACACGATGGGGTGCCCCCGCCCTGCTTCCTGCCCCCACTTGCCACCGTCAAGTCAAAGTCAGAAGTCAAAGATTTTTATTATTCTACAGACACTTCTGAAGAGATCTAATTGAGAAAATATACAAAGCGTTCCGGAGTTCCGTCTCCAGAGCACCTGGACCCACTGGAGGCATTGAAGCCCCCTCCTCCTCAGGGCTCGGGGCTCAGGATGGGTAGCATATCGAATGGTCAGTAAAAACATGCACAAGTGAGGAGAAAAAGGAAAAAGGGTGCATTCCCCCAAAGCAGAGGGACGGAAGTTCAGAACAGAGAGGCGGCAGGGTGTGCAAGTACCAGGCGGCTCTCCTTCCCCTCCACATCATCCTCTAACACAGCTCTAAGCTCGGAGGAAGCAAGGAGCCCCGGCCCGCTCAGCAGGACCTCCGCCCATCTCTGGGCAGTGCTGTGCTCAGCCCAACAGGGACAGGGGGGGACGCAGTTCTCCTGGGCCGGCCCTGTTCCACCACGGCTGTGGGACTCTGCTTGTGCTCCTGGGTGGCCAGCGCTGGGGGCCCTGGCTCCTCCCTCTTTGGTTCCACTCAGAAAACGATTGTGCTTGACAAACTCATCCCCACCCGCAAGTTCCAGGCTCCCTCTGGTGGGCTGAAGGCACTGCTGGGAATCCTGGGAGGCCCCCCAGGACAGCCACCTTCCCTTGTGCTCTGGGTGGGTCCATCTCTCGGCACAGCCCCCACCCTCAGCCAGGCCTGGGAACGGGCACACGGGAGGAAGTGTGCCATCCCAAGAAAAACCCCACGGGATTTTCCCAGTGGTACAGATGGTTCCAATCTCCATTCCATACCCCTCCCTCCACCCTGTCCCCTAGCCCAGGACCTCCACATGCCTGACCCCTTAGTCCAGTCCTTCCCGTGGGCTGCCAGTGCAGCTGTGGGCCAGGCCCTGGAGGAGCCAACTTCAAGACAGCGGTCACAGAAACCACCCTGGGGTGGCCTCTCTGTCCCCCAGGCCCCGATGTCAGCAGAGGTGAGGGCCTCGAGAGGTCTTGGCTCTGGTACAGGGAGGCGGGCAGGGCTGGACAGGAATGGGAGACATGTCACATCTATGGAACTGCATCCGAAGTACAAGCTAAGACGGGAGGGAGGCGGGGCAGAGAGGGGCAGGAAGAGAAAAGAGGAGAGGCGGGGTGGGACCGGGCAGGAGCGGAGGCCTCACACGGCCCCGCAGATGAGTGTCTCCACCACAAAGGTGTTCTCGAAGTGGCGGATGGCGTTGCAGTTCTTGGCCCCGCGCTTGTTGATCCCTGGAGGGGACAGAGAAATCCCAGTGAGGTCTGTGTCTTGGCCCAGAACTGGCTCAGCTACAAGAGCCACCAGCCTGAGTGGGACCTCAGAGCTGGGGGCAGAAAGGCGTCCAGGAAACAAACCCAGATTCACCCAGAGGCAGTGCAGTGAAAGGCTGACAGCTCAGGAGCTGGAGCCAGAAGGCCGGGCTCTGCCTCTCTCCTGCTGTGTTACTTCAGAGGGGCTAATTAACCTCTCTGTGCCTCAGTTTCCTCACCTTTAAGAGGGGCAGCAATAACGATAATGATGTTAACTTATACTTTTTAAGGACATAAAGAGTGTAAAATGGTGCACGGCACGCAGTATGTGCTCAATTAACACTGGCTGTCAGTGCCATTGTGATCTGAGCTCTCCGACCTCAGGTCTCCAGCTTGGGGTGGGGGAGCCAGGCACTGCCAGGGGGTGGCAGTGGTCTGGAGACCAGGGCAGGGGCCACTCACGCCTCCGGGTAGCCCGGCGCCGCAGCCGGTAGGTATCCTTCCCGTTGCACAGGTGGTAGATGAAGGAGCCCAGGGCCTCCTTGTCGCTGACGTGCTCTGTGACCACCATCTCCTCCTGGATGATGTATGTCTGCGGCAGGTAGGTCCCTCTCTGCAAAGGGGGTGGCCGCAGTGCCCATCAGTGCCTGGGGCTCTCCACCCGTGGTCTCTACAAGCTCACTGCCCACTCCCCTTGTCATTACCCTTCTGCTCACGCGAGCTGTGTCCCCCTCAACGTTGAAATGCACACGTGCCCCCCCTCCCTCCCACAGAAGCCCCACAGCTTGGCCTTCTAATGTCCCCAAGCACCTCCTGCTGTGCCAAGCACAGACGCCTGCACTGTCCTGAGTCCTGTGTCCTGTGCAAGTCAGTCTGGTCTCCGACTCCTAGGGTAGGGCCCCCACCTCTCCCGGCACTGTGACTGGGGTGTGGATGTGGGCGTGGCCTGAGGCATGGACTAGGATCTGGCCTGGGGAGGGGGCTGGGGCACCGATTAGGGCGTGGAGAAGACGCTACCGAGACCGCGCTCACCTTCACGTTCATGAGGAGCTCCCAGAAGTTACGAGGAGGCAGCACGATGGTAGTGTTGAGCTCGATGACATAGCACTTGTCCAGGGAGATGTCGTGGTAGGCGGTCAGACCCTGGGAAGAAGGTGGGGGTCACGTCAGGCCCTGAGGGTAAGGGCCTGGCCCAGGCGGGGCTGTGAGAGGCCTGTGGCCAGCAAAGGCAGAGCCCCTGCCAGCCTTGGTGACGCACCGGCCACCCTGAACCCGGGCGGCCCTCCCTCTTTCTGCCCCTCTCCTAGCCTGGGTTCCTACGAGGTGCCACTTACTAGATGAAAGACACCAACTGTTAAGTGCCTCGGGTGTCACATGGGTCCTTCTCGTGGGGTTACAAAGCTGAACACGGTAATGTCCCCACTGCGCATTTCATCAAAGCCGTGGGGCCCCTCTCTGCAGCCGCTCAGCGAGAAATGTCCAACCCAGGCCCTCTTTGTGCCTCATACACCCCGATAAAATGCTGACACAGGGACACTCCAATAGCAAGGGGCACCGGCCTGACCCAGGACAGCCAGCGTCCGCAGCTGTCCCGTGGCGAGAGAAAGCCCAGGGCTCGTTCACATTCAGCGACAGCTGCATGACCCACACAGGTGGGGCAGACGTAGGGTCACAGATGTTTGCACGAAACCTAACACAGCAATTAGTGAATAATACAAGAGCTAACTGTGCTTTGCGTAGTCACCACGGTAAACTTACTCCTGCCCCACCTGGTATAATAAAGCAACATCTTTAAAACCTGGACCAAGCTAAACCCTAGCCCTGTCCTACATGCACTGATGTAACTCTGTGTAGTCAAGGGTGTACAAGGGACATTCTCCTTTCACGCCCGTTCCTTCTCCTGACTCAGGTGGGAGGGGGGCCCTGTGTCCCGGGACTGCCCCCGCCCCGCCTCACCCGCTGGAAGTCGTGGATGATGTCGGCAGGGTCGCCCCCGCCAAACTGGGGCACGGGCACATTGATGCGCTCGTAGTTGTCTTCGAGGTAAATCTTCACGTCTTCCTCCAGCTCCACGCGAGTGTGGGCCTGAGAGGACAGGGAGTCCTCGTAGAAGACGCCGCAGTGGAAGAAGTTGTCTCGGGCCAGCTGAGCAGGGTGGGGAGAGAGAGACAGACTGGTCACACAGCGCCCTGCCCTCCGCACAGCCACTGCCCCACCGTGCCACGCCCTTAAGGCCTGCAGACTCGGGAAGGGTGGGGCTGAGACCCATTTCACAGATGGAGAAACTGAGGAATGTGGGGACTTGGGGAGGGTGAGCTGGCACTGTCATTGCCTAACGGGATGACCTCTCTGGGCCTCAGTCTCCCCATCTGTAAAGTGAGGTGCTCCCTCAGCCTTCTTCCGACCTCCGAGTTCATGAGCCTGTGCTTGGGAAATGGGGGGGACCCGTAGGAAGAGGACCCAGAGGGGCAGACACCTGAGAGGGAGCCTAGGGTGGGTGAGAAGGTCCTCGGGGGCAAACACAGGAGCCTGGACAGGACAAGCTGGGCCCTGGGGGTGGGTGGCAGCCTCCACTGCCACCACAGGGCACTCACCCCTCTTTCCTGCCCCTACTATGGGACCCTGCAGGCCTTGGGGGAAAAGAGGTGGGAGAGGAGCTGAGAGGCAGCCCCTTGTGATTCCAGCTGGTGTCCAACCTCACACAAGCCCCCACCACCTTCCCTGGGCCGCAGGCCTCATAAGAAACCTTGACAGATGCCGTTTCCCCTATCTGAGTGGCTAGCCTAATCGCTCCATCAGTAAGGGAAGGGAGGCAATTTGACTTGACTGAGGCCAAGTGAGTGGCCGGGTGGACCAGTAGGCCCACTTGTACTTCTCGGGGGGTTCTTCCATCCATGACCACACTGCCGGCCTGAGATGAGCAGAACCCCCCTTGTCTCTGCGCAAGCCCCCAAGATCACACACGAATCCCACGGGCCCAGGGACGACTCAGGCTGCTTGGAGGTGCCCTAATCCCTGGGAATTGTGGTGGGTGAGGCACCCCGGGGTGAGAGGAGGGGCTGGAAACAGAGGGGACTAGAAGCCAGAGTGGGTCGAGGGAAGGGCTGCAGTCACAGAAAAGTAAAAAGCTGGAGCAAGTGGGGAGCAGGCCACGGGGGAGGGAGAGGAGGGAGGACAAAAGGAAGGTCAGCAGGTTCCAGAGGAAAGTCCCAGGGAATGGAAACGCCTCAGAAAACGGGGATGACGACACAGGTGAAGCCCAGGGTGTGAGGGTGGGGGAGGTCACTTGGGTCGTAAATGACTGGCAATTCTCAGCCTTTTGGTCCCTCTGAGATCCACCATTGCACTTACGGTTCTTCTTTTGAGCTACCTTTAATTTAACCACTTTGAGTTCTGAGAACGTAGGACACTGCCCCACCGCCAAGGTCTGGGCTGATCTCACTATCGATTGATCGCGGTGGCCAGGAACAGTTCTCTGGGCCCAGCTTCCTGCCCAGACTGGCTGTGTGAGCAGATAGCTGGGGGTGTGGCCGAAGCCAGGCCCTCCTTCACAGGAGGCGGGGGTGAGTGTCTGAAAACCCACCCTCCACCTGTCTCGTTTTATAACCCAGCGACCAAACACGAAATGGAGTCCCTTAAAGCGTGACCCATGGGCATGAGGTTCGGACGCTGGAGGGAATCGCAGAGCTCCGATTTCTGCTGGATCGGAGTTTCTGGTGACAATGACCCAGGGTGACACTGTGGGAAGGGGCTGCGGGCCACACAGGCCCAGTTTCCAATCCTTGCTCCTCCACCGTGCACTGTACTCCTGGGAGACTTCCCTGCTGACCTCAGGTGTGTCTGACAAAATGGGTGTTACAGACGTACCCCAGTCCTGAGCCCAAAGAGGCCCCAGGGAGGGGGGAGGATGCAGGAGTTCTGGGCTAGTCTGGGCACTCCTCCCACCTGGCAGGGCAGGTCCAGGGCTTCCTGCTGTCCCTCCTCACAAACCCGAGCCCCTGGACCTCTCCTGCCAGTGCCCACACCCACCACGAACGTGCACACTTCCCTCTGCGCCTCTCTGAACGCTCCCCCTGCCTGGCCTCACCTGGGCAAGGAAGAAGTATCTGTAGATGTAGACGGAGGCGAACACCAGGCCCATGAGCAGCACGACCATGCCCATCGACAGGTAGCACACACTGCCCACAGAGCCCCCCTTCTTGTGGCGGTGGTAGGGGGGCCGCTCCTCCTGTGGACAGCAGTGCAGCGTCAGCGAGGTGGGGGTCCTGTACCCTGGAACCCTCCCACCCCTTTTCCGAAGTGGGACCTCACACTGCTGGCTGGGAGGGAGGGATGGGTGCTCGGGCTACCCAGAGTGTTATCTGGAAGGGACGCCTCAGGCTCTCCCCAGCTCCTCGGCACACAGAGCCTGAGACCCACCATGAAACCACATAAAATGACCCACAGGGATCTGGGATTAAGACCAGAGAAGCAAGTTTGTGAAACCAGCCCCCTGGCTGACCTCCTGGCACCCTGGAGCTCCCCGTAGGCACTGACCTCGGCCACAGCACACTCGGCAACTGCCCACAGGGCCCCGAACAAGGGCTGCCCCCCAGGGGTGCAGGCGCTGCAATGACTCCCACTTTCCAGTGGGCCCCCAGGAGCAGCTCAGGCCGGGGCAGCCCCAGAGCCAAGCTCTGCCACCCTCTCACAAGGAACAAGCCACCGCAGGGGCTCCAGCTGGCGGGAGCAGGTCCTAAGAAGGCTGATGGACCCAGATGGCAGGCCAGGCCGCCAGTACCAGCTGTGACCCCTGCCCTTCTGAAACCATGTCTGTGTTTAGTGGGGCTGTGGGACCCAGTGCCGAGAAGGGCCCAGGCCCCACAGGGGATGGGTCCAGCAGGGGGCCTGCTGCAGCGGCCCCACCCCCTCCAGGGCTCATTCTCCAGTGAAAAGTGAACAGACCAGGCCACCTCCTCACAGGGTTTTGTCCTGAGGGGGGTTTCTGGGGGATTAAAGGGGACAAAGAACCTGAAAGCCCTCGGTGAAAAAAGGTACTAGATGAAAACAGCAGATCTTTACCAGCCAAAGTCTTCCTTTTTAGGGTCACCAACCACTGGGGCAGCTGTGGAGGCTACGTGACGGGGAAGGTGGGGGAGGGGTTGGGCTCACGTGCTTCCCTTCAGGAAAACCAGAGAAGCAAACTTGCCAGACCTGCTTAAAAACCATGGGCTTCGAGGGCCTGGCCCACAAAGTACATGGTCAAGGTGAGGCCCAACAGAGCCGCCTTTCTGCTTCTGGATGGGTCAGGTGTTTCCAAGGGGAGGGGGAGGTGGCAAGAGGTGCTCAGAGAGGACAGAAGATGAAGGAGGTGGGGCTTATGTGGCCCCGTCGACCGTGAGGGGTGACTGAGGAGGACACAGCCTCCAGCCAGCACCCCAAACTCTGCCCTGTGTCCTTGTATGTGTCTGTGGGGGTCACTGTGAAGGTTGGGGATCCTCCACCTTTCCTAGATGTGCAGTGGACAAATGCCTCTGTTGGCACCTGCTGGTGCACACCCAGGGCTTACACCCTGCTCCCCACCCCACCCCACACTTCTGCAGCCTGCGGGGGCCAAACCCACAGAAGCACCATGGCCGAGCAGCGGTTGGAAGAAAAAGCAGAACCAGAGGCTGTCACGAGGCCGAGGGGAAACCACCACTGTCACTGATTCCCAACGAAAAGGGCTCACACCGGGGGTGGCGGGGGGGCCTGAGTCCTGCCTCAACGCCGTCACCGCTTCCCAGGCTCAACATGACACAGGCAAGACCCAGGCTTCAAAGCCCCAGCCTGTTCTTCGCAGGCCCCTCACACTGGGCACTAGCAGCTGGACAGAGGCCCCAGGGAGCACAGTCAGCCCGGGCCACAACCTGGGGCCTTGCCCTTGGGATCCCTGGCTGCACAGCTCACTCAGAAAGATGGCCCAGGGCCTGCTTCTGGAAGTCCCCAAGCTGCTTCATCTGTCACGCTGGAGACCCAGGAAAACACAGCCCCCCACATGTGAAGCAGTTACCCACAGCCAGGCATTTGGGGGCTTCCATTTAGAACATAGAAAATATTGCATACTGTTTCCATGGCAACTGGGCTCTCTGAGCAAAGTGCCTGGCTGTGTACTCTTGTGGGGCACGTGAGCCAGCCCTGTGGGGGCCCGAGAGGGGCTTGGGCCTCCGCCTGCTGGCCTCTCTCGGCCCCACAGCGGTGCTCATTAAATGACTTAGCACAGCCAGGGCTGCAACAGTCGGGGAACCCAGCCAAACGGAGCAGAAACTAGGCAGACCCTCGCGGCTCCCCAGCTGCATCCCCCTTGGTGACAATGTCCAAATTACCAGCAAGCAGCTTAAGCTACAGTTGCAGGCTGCAGGAGGAGGATGTCAGGGACCCAGACCCTGCTCACTGCAGGCCAGGACCCACCGCTAGCGGGGAGGGGCCTGCCCTCCCCTCCCCATCATCTTTCTTCCCTTTTCTTTCCTAGACTGCAGATCTCAGAGACAAGGGCACCAGTGTGTGTCGGTGTTTGTGTGTGCTTGAGTGTGCGTGTGAGGGAGAACAGGCCTGACAGGGTGTGGGGAGAACAGGCAACTACCCTTAGGGCCACCCCCACCCTAGCACGCAGATCTGTTCAGATGTACAGATACGGGCTGGGTACATGTCCTCAGGGGCTCCTGACTGCCAACATTGGAACCCCACTTCGACTTTGCATTAGTGGAACCCCATTTCCTGTCTCGTGGCCCAGCAGCACCCAGGTGCAGGCAGGCGAGGAGAAGGGCGGGGGGGGCACCCTGGAGGACACCCCTGCACAGCCCTCTGCTCTGCTTGGCTGGTCTGGGTGGATTCTCTCTTCCATCTGCTCCGTGAAGCAGAGGCTCCAGAGATGTAGCTCAGGAGGACCAGAGGGAAGCTGGCTGCTCGGGGGGCTCTCCTGGGGCAGAGAGCTCGGAGAGGCTCTGATAAACGTTTCTTTTTCTTTTTCTGTTGCTAAGAAAGACTCATTCTCCCTGGCACTCTGCAAATAGCCTTGAACATGCAAGGCCAGGCCAGGAAGAATGGAAAAGAAAGCAGAAATGTGTAGCTGACAAAGCCCCTCTGGGAAGGCCCAGGGCAGGCCAGGAATAGGATGGCCCCAAGTCCCCACACTGCCAGGAGGCCGAGGACTGCCTTGTCAAGGAGGTCCTTTCATCCCAGCCCTTGGGGCCTGTGGGTATTGGAGCACTGGGCGGGTGAGAGGACTCCAAGTCTGGCCAGATCCATCCTTCTGGCTGGCATGGACCCTCCCCCAACCTCGTGGGAGACCCAGCTCCCCCCTGCCAAGGGCCTGAGGCCAGGGCACAGAAGGTGAAATCTGATTCTCAGGTATGCAGGCTGGGGAGGGAGTGACAGAAGGGCCATTAATCAAAGGCAAAAGCCAGAGCGAAAATTACAGCACGGAGATGACGTATTGAACATGCCTCTTTCCTCTCGCAGCCCCCAAGCCAGGTCGAGTCCCTACAGGCCCACACCTGAGACTGTATCTATGGGCGGACACAGGCAGACTGGGAGGGGGGACGGGGCTCAGAGGTGCAGGGCTGGCCAAGTTCACTAACATGTGCATCTCTCCTAAAGGTGTCAGAGTTTAATCCTCCTCCTGGACCCCCCATGGCTCCCTCTCATCAGTGAAGAATAATGTGGCCAGAAGGTGGCAAGAGGGGCTTCTCACTATCTCAGAGGCAAGCACCATGTGGGGAGCGTGGGCAGCTGGAGGCCCAGCTGGGACCCCACCCCCATCCCCTCCCGGCCCACTGAGGCATTTCCTTCCAGCAGCAGGTCTGGGGACAAAATCCTCCTTGTGTTTCGGCTTTTGCTCAGAAGCAGGGGGAACCCGCTCTGAGGGTGCTGCTGCTGTGGCCTTCCCCAGCCCCAGGGCCTGCACACAGGCATCAGATTGCAGCGGCCAGAGGGTGGCTCGCCGCTGAGAGGCATTCACAAACTCATCTGTTCCTCCTGTGGTCCTTCCTTGGCTCTGAATCTTATTGCTGAGTCCAGTTTAGGAACCAGGAAGGGGTCTAGAGTCACCCCCAGCTGAAAGAGACCTTCTAGTGAGCTTTCCTCTGCACCCCCACCAAAGTGGCACAAAACCCAAACCACCCGTCTTCGCGAAACAGCTCCCAGGGCCTCCCAATCGGCCTGCCTGTCCCACCGGCCTCTCTTTCAGGGCCCTGATACATGGCTGATGCTATGTCCTTGGCTGCCTCTGTGAATGCTGGCGCCACTGTGCTCACTGCCCAGGCAGTGGCCGTGGGAAACGTGCCCACTGGCCAAGCGAGGCCACAAGAGGCTTGCAGAAGTGAACCTCTCCCAAAACCCTGATTCCACCAGTGCCAAGATGGAACACCCAAGCCCCTGGGGCGTCCCCTAGGGCCTCAGCAGCTATAAAAGTTCGCTAATGTGCACATCTGTGCTAAAGGTGTCTGCTCTTAATCCTCCTTCTGGGCCCCCCTGAGGGGATCCTGCCCAATGAGGTCTGGGGTAGAGGCTCGCTGGGCAGGCTCCAGGCCACACTGCAAACAGCACCAGGAAGATGGGGATATTTCCATTTCATGCCAGGTGTGGAGGAAGAGAGGGTGCTTGATTTTGGAGCCAGAGGCTGCATGTCAGTTACTGCCAAGGTGATGCTGGCACTGCCACCCCACCCACCTGACACCATCAGCAGGCTGCTTCCAGAGAATGTGCCACTCCTGCAAAATTCAGTGGACCTACCCATGGAGTTGGATTACATCTTCCTGTTGCTGACTGGCCCTCCCTCCTGCCGGAATCCTACAGCTCTCTGAGACAGGGGCCTGTTCTCCAGGCCAGGCAGCTGGGAACAGGGGCAAGAATGCCGCCTTGGGCCCCCCATCCCTGCACTCTCCAAGGCTGACCAGAGTGGGGAAGGAGGCTTGAGAAGTGCCCCTTGCAAACTTTTAAAGCTACAGACCAGCCTTTAAATATGGAGTGCCCCTCCCCATCAGAGCATCAGATAAAGACGGAGCTGCTCTTGTGGGGGCTCACAGCAACCCCCCAACCCAGCCCAGGGGGTCGCTGATGCTGCGGTGACCATGGCAGAGCAGGAGAGGTCACCGAGGCTCCTCACATGACCCACTCAGGATGTGACACCCGTGTCTTAGGCCCCTCTCCACAGCCCCCTCTTGCAAGGCACTGGTATTCCCCTGCAGCTCCTGCCATACATAAACTTGGGGAGGGTCCTGGCGCTGAGGGAGAGTCCTCAGAAACCATCCTCAGGGAGAGGGAGGGAATGGACAAAGACTTTTCTTCGAAGTCCTGTCTCTGAGGGGGCTGGGGGACCTTGGTGCTCCCCAAGACCGTCGTGGGCGACGCTGCGTAGACACGTTTGCGCGGACACTAGAAAGCCTGGCTGGCAGCTCTTTCCCCCACCGCCTCCCTGCCCGCACCACGCGTCCTGTCCCCTCCGGGCCCTTCCCAGGTCAGACTTCACACCGCTCAGTTTCCATGGCGGAAATGCCTTTTCTCCCCAGGCGCCTGGCAGCGGGAGGCAGAGAAGGGTGCCGGAGGGGCGGGGTGCACCGAGGCCTGCCCCCACAAAATGTGCCCAGGATGCAGGAGGACACCCGCGCACTGGGGGAGCCTCCCCGCGGGTGGAAGGGGCAGCCCGAGCGAGAGCCAGGAGAGGAAGGAAGCGGGAGGGGACACGGAGTGGGTGGGATCCGGGCGCCCAGCCTCGAAACCCCGAACTTAGAACCTCGAACCGGGGACGTGCGGCCCGGAGGGTTCTGGTTTATTTCCACTTCGTCTTTCACCACTTTCTGATCCACCAGTCCAGGTGCAGAGCAACAGCGCGTCCTCCGGCCCTGGCAGCCCCCCGTTTGGGACAAAATCCATGGTCCTTCTCCCAACGTTGGCACCAACCCCTCACCCCACCCGGTTCCCCGCCCTTCCCCACCCATCACGACCCACCGCCCCACTTTGGAGAAACTATGTTCAACCTTCTTCCCATCCCCCACCTGGGGACTCGACTCTCGGCCCCTCCCCCTTGATTGGAACCAGACGCAAACCCCCAGCACCAACGTTCCTCGAACTTCTTCGGCCCAGCCCCCTCCCTTCATTTTGGGGTTAGGCTCCTAAGGCCCCTATACTTTTGGAAAAGCCCTTGAGCGCTTCCCCACTTAAGGGCCAACGACTCAGACCCCTCACCTCCCACACTTCGGACTTCGGCTGCCCCTTTCGGACTCAAGCCCCCTCTCCAGTTTGGGAATGGATGACCATGCCCGACTCCCATCCTGGCTCCGCTCGCGGCTCCGGCCCCGATGCGTCTCGAGCAGTCCCCGGGGCCCACGAGGAGCGCTTAGTCCCCCGCCCCTCTCACCCGAGCCGGCGTCAGCAGGATCTCAGCGGCCGGGCCGGGCGCCGGGGCCGCAGCCGAAGCTGAGGCCGAGGCCGAAGCCTTGTCGGCTTTGTCGCCCTTGATGCCCGCCACGGCGGGCTGGAAGCTGATCTTCACCATGGCTGCGCCGGGCCGCGGGTCCGCCCTACAGCCTCAGCCGGTGCAGCCTCTCCGTGCAGCCGCGCTCCGCACTCTGCAGGCACCGGAAGTTTGGATCCCGCTCGTGTCCCTTTCTCTAACCCCACCTCCAGCCGCCACCGCCCCCAACAGGGGGGTGCCTTGGCGCCTGCTGCGCCTGCGCCCCCTTCCTGCCCGCTGGGTGAGCAGTGACCCCTGCCGGGCACGGGGCTCCAACCTGGGGAGGACTAAGGTTCACTCATTCACTCATTCACCCACTCCATCATCCATCCACCCACCCACCCACTCCATCATCCATCCATCCATCCATCCATCCATCCATCCATCCATCCATCCAGTCCATCCAGTCCATTAATCCATCCAGTCCATCCATCCTCCATCCATCCAATCCATCCAATCAGGCATGGACTCAGCCCTCTTCCAAGCTTTAGCCCTCCCAGCTCCCTCTTCAAGACCAGAGTCCCCAGAACACACAGTCTGTTAAAACTATGTTTGCTAGGCAAACGCAACTTTGAGACAAGTTCCCAAGCTGACCCACCCTCGCCCCACGCCACTTCACACCCTCCTCTTGGGAAACTCAGAGCCTCCACTGTTCTGGCTCCACCATCCTGGGGCCCTGGGAGGAGGAGGCTTCAAGGCCAGGCACCCAAGTGCTTGCCTGCATCCTGCATCTTGCACTCATCCATACCCCCCGTCCTTTCCCCTTCATCCTTCAATCTCTGCAGAACCCCACTGAGGGTCCCTGGGGTGCATGCCAAGGATGCTGGGAGTAGAGGAGTGAAGGCAGCCTGCAAAGTGTGGTGGGAAGAGCCATCGCACAGCTGTCCTGAGGCTTGGTTTCCAGTCGAGACTCTGCTCCTGCCAAGCATCAGGGGTACTGGGCCTTCTTAAGTATCTCTTGGCACCAAAGGCTGGGGTCAAATCCCCTGGTTCAGGCCGAACTGGGGACAATGCCCAGCAAACCACACACGACCTTGGGCTGAACACTTTGGTTGTGCAGTTTGAAAGGCAGAGGAGTCTGAGAGCTGTTTGGGGACAGTCTAGTCCTCCACTGACGGCTCCTACCTGTTGTGTCTTGGTTAGCTGCCTTGAGCCCCGGGTACCTACTCAAAGACCCGACATCCTAGCTTGGATGAACCTGGCGGCCTTGAGGATGGACAAATCCAGATGGAAGAAGGTCTAACTGATGTAAAGGCCACCAGCCTGGGGAATGGGGAGGTGAAAGGGGGGATAGAAGAAGAAGCTTTGGAGGAGTCTGAGAGGAATTTGGTGTGCGTGAGGACCAGAGAGGAGGCGCTGTTGACCTCTGGGGTGAATCTTGGTTGTGGAGAAGCTAAGCTCCCAGCCCTCAGTTAGATTCCCACACCCAACATTTATTCCTCTACTCAGAACATGTTTTCTAAGTGGCCCTACGTGCCAAGCATGTGTTAAGTCTTGTGGCAGAAAGGCCCAAGGCCCCACCCAGCGACCAAGGGCCTGATTGCGTTTACCCCTCCATCTGCCGAATTCTCTCCTGTGTGTTACCCCCTCTCATTTTCTTCCCCGCCCTTGAGAACTTCTGGTGCCCTTGTGCTGGTGCTAGAAACAAGGATGACTAAACCCGGGTCATAGAGCCAGCAGAGGCCAGATCTCTGGTGGGCAAGGCAGGACCATCTGCCTGAAGCACCCATGTTCCTGAGGTTGGCACACATGAAACTGCCTTCTCCGGGAGGCCTGTCCTGAACTCTCTGGCCTGGGTTAAGTCCCTCTACCCTGTGTACCCTCAGCACCGTGTGCAGCCTTCCGTGTGTGCCTTTCCTTATCCTTGACCTTGGGCCCTGTACCAGCCAAGTGCCAGGCCCACATCCTACTGCAGTGATTCCTAAACTTCCTGGTCTCAGGACTTCAAAGAGCTTTGATTCATGAGCTATGTCTATCAATATTTACTAAGTAGAACTAAAACTCAGAAAAATTTAAAACACAAGAGAACACCTATTTCATTAGCTGTCAAAGGAATGTCACCGTAGGTTGTGTAGCTTCTAGAAAAGTCCACTAATGAGAGAAAAAGACTGGAAAAGGAAACTAATATCTTAGTGTTCTTGCAAAAATAGGTTTGACCTTGCAGACTTCTGAGACGGGCCTTGAGGACACCTGGGATTTCTGGACCACACAGAACTACTGCTCAAGAATCCACAGTCCATGCATTCTAAGACACACAGTTTTTCATATCTTGACATCTGTGAAATCAAGAGTTTTTTACAATTAAAATTGGCAGTGATTTCTTCCCTTATACCTAAAGCAACAGTGTGTCTTACAATACCCAGTGACTGGTCTTAGTACTGGTGGAATGCAGTGTGACCCGTCGGTAACCCGCGGGGCTCCCGGAGGCAGGTGAGTTAACATCACACACTGAGTTTTGTGGCTTCAGGTACGAAGAATAGCAGCGTGAACTTGGGGGCCAGCGGGAGCAGCCTAGGCCCCCATGGAAGATACCAGATCTAGGCGGGAGCTGGAAAGATAGGACGTGGATGGGTGACAGGGACATGGGAGGCATACTGGGTGAGGGAAGAGCAAGCTGGGCTGGGTGCCCTTGCCTGGCATTTCAGTCACAGCCAGTCCTTGTCCTCTGTCCTTTTGCCCAAGTGATGAGCACCTCCCGCTCATCTCCCTGGTCCCAGTGCCTGCTCAGGTGCTGCTGGGGAAGGTGACAGCATCATGTCCTTTGGAACCAGCGAGCCACCTCCTCTTCTGGGCAGCCCTTGTGAATGGTGGTCCGGGGAGCTAAGCAATGAGTGAGTGTGGGTTTGTTCTCAAAAGTCATCCTCAAAGTGAGGACCCTGGCCAGCAGCACAGCCAGCACCTGGGCACTCGTGAGGAAGACAGACGACCTTTGTCGTGAACTCGGGGCAGGCTCTGTGTTGTGACAAGTCCTCCGGGTTCTGCTGTGTGCTGATGTTCGAGGACCTACTGCTCTCTAACTCTGTCCACGCTCCCACTGCCCTCCTGTCCTCTCCAAACCGCCTGCTCCTTAGCAGCTGAGCTCCCCTCTTTCTTCACAGAGAATCTGGAAGCCGTCTTGTGAGAACCCCCTCATGTCAGAGGCAGAGCTGCCCCCACCAGCAGCTGCCCCTGTGGCTATGGTGGTTCCTCCCGGCCCCTCAGGTTGGAGGAGGCATTTTTGGTCTTTGCTCTCCTCTCAGACCCATTCCACCTTCTTGGTGAAGATTCCACCCCTCCCATCACCTCTGACACCTTAAGGCCTGCTCATCCCCCACCCTCAACCCATCACAGCCCTCTGCTCCAGTCTGAGGTCTTCCTTCCCTCCCATCAGCTGCGAAACATGCTTGTATTAACCTTGGAAGAAAACAAAACACTTCCTTTGACCCCTTGTCCCCTGCACTTGTTACCCACCCGATTTCTCTCATCATCTTCTGGGCCAAACTTCTAGAAAATTCGGTCTCGATTTTCTCATTTCTACCTATATTCATCCTAGCTAGATCTGGCTTCTCTCTTCACACCTCCACCTGGTTCTTAACCCTCAATTTACTTGGGATGCCTTTGGGCTGCTGGGCCACGCCCTCTCCTGGGACTCCTCCCCCTCCCCATCAACCAAGCTGAGGAAGAGGATTGGCCCCAGTGGGAAGGTCTCCTGGAATCCACCCCCTGCAACCACTCATTTTAAAACCCAAGCCCCAGGTGTGAATTTTTACACGTGTTCACCTCTTTCTCCAAATTGCGTCGTTGGGGGCAGTTCTTAAAGGATATCTGGTCTCTTACAATGCACAACACTGGTTGGGTGAGACTCGCAGTTATAACTGAGCCTTGGAGGGTTGATGGAGTGGCTTTGCTGAAAGTGCCACCATCTCAGACAACGGTGGAACCACCACCCACAGAGCTCTGTCAGCTCCCCAGAACTTAGCTCACCTTGTACCTTCAAGTCCGCGGCCTTTGCCTGGCACCCCCTCGTTTCCTCGGCCCACGGGCCTGTGGCCACCACCATCCCACTCTCTCTGTTTCTGTGAGTCCGACCACTTGGGACCCCACCTAGAAATGGGGTGATACAGTATCTGTCTTTCTTTGTCTGCTTTCTTCCACTTAGGAGGGTACCCTCCGGGCTCATCCATGTTGTCACAAACGGCAGGACTTCCTCCTTTCTGACGGCTGAGTAAGTAGCCCATTGTGCATGCGCATGCCACATCTCCTTACCCAATCCCCTGTGAGCGGGTGCAGACTGCTCCCACGTCTGGGCCGCTGTGAATAATGCCGCCACGGTCGTGGGGCTGCACCTGTCTTTTCGGGGCACAGACTTCATTTGCTTTGTACGTGGTGTGCCCAGGAGTGAGATTGCTGGGCCCCAGGTGGTTCTTTTTCAAATGTTTGAGGAACTCCCTTATGGAACTGCTTTCCATAGTGGCTGCACCTAAAAAGTATATTGAAGAGATAGATCCTTTGACAAATCAGGAAACAGAGGCAAATCTCTGGAAAATCTAATAAGTAAGGGGGAAAATATCAATAGGAGAAGGAAGAGGTGACTATAGATAAGGTGGATATTACAAATTATAATGTATTAGATACAGTCACATCTAACAAATATGAATATTCCAAAGTGGATGATTTTATGGAAAAGTATGAATGGCCAAAATGGACTCAAGAAGAAATAGAAAATCATAGTGCCCTGTAATCAAGGAAATTACTGGAAAGAGTTCTCAAGCAATTACCTCAAACAATGGCTCTGAATGGCCAGACCACTGACCTGGGTGGTTCTTTAAAACCAAAGGGATGGCTCGTTCTGGTGGAGCTTCAGTTAACTTCAGGGTAGACTGTATATTCTGACACAAAAGTCCGACAAATAAAAGAGAGAAACATAATGTTCGTTATGAACAGAGACACAAAAATTCAATGGCACATTAGAAGAACAGCAAAGCGCCAGCAAGTAGAACTCATAGGAAGAAAAGCACAGATTTCAGGTTTGAAAGTCTACTGGGGGAGAGATTGCTTGGTAAAAAATAATGCTTAAAAGTAATAGCTATTCACACTTGAAAAGAATAAAGAAAATAGAACAAATATTATGAGAATACCCACAAAAGCCACTATTAATACTTTGTTATATTTCCTCCAATATTTTTTACTGTGTATATGAATATGTGGGTGTGTTGTGTTTGTCCCCCCCACACACACACACCAAAACTGGGACAATGGTGTGTGTGTGTGTGTGTGTGTGTGTGTGTGTTCTCAGCTAGGGGTGATTCTGACCTTTACGCAACATTTTGCAACGTTTGGTAAAATAATGCTTACAACTTGGGGGCTGGTAGGTGCTACTGGCCTCTAGTGGTTAGAAGCCAGAGCTGCTGCTGAACCCACCCGGTGCATAGGGCAGTCCCCACAACAAAGAATTATCCAGTCTAAATGTCAGTTGTGTCAAGGTTGAGAAACCCTGATTAATAGTTTGTTTTTCTCCTCTTTAATTTCAGCATTTTCTCATGTGCTAGGCAGGCAAAATGCCCTCTCCCCCCCCCCCCCTTTTCCATGCCCTAATCTTTGGAACCTGGGAATTCCTAACCTTGCACGGTGAAAGGAATTTTACAGAAGTTATTAAGCTTATGAGCCTTAAAATAGGGAGATTATTTTGGATTATCTGAGAGATCCCATGATCCCTGAAAAGCAGAGAACTTTCTCTGGCTAGAGGGAGAGAGACGTGGCAGAGAATTCAGAGAGGTCTGGTTTGCGGGTGTGTGGGTGGGAGATGGGCCCCGTGACAAGGCAGCCCGCGCCCTTAAAGCGCCGAGACGCTCCACGCTGACACCAAGAAAATGGAGACCTCAGCCCTACCACCACACACACCCGAAGTCTGCCAAAAACCTGAGTGAGCCTACAGTACATTCCCCCACAACCCCCCACACCCCCCACCCGCAGCCTCCAGGTAAGGAGCTCAAGCTGGCGGGCATCTCGTTTTTCACCACGTGAGACCAGGAGCAGAGGAAACAGCAGGACCCACCTGTACCGCTGACTTACAGAACTCCGAGATGAGGAACCCGTGTTGCCACTAAAAGAATATGTTGCAGCAGCAATATAAATCGAATACATCTGGCATAATTAAAAATTCTCTCGTGCTCGTGAGCATCCTTGTCATCTCTCTTTGTCGCACACCCCACACCGAATCCACCAGTAAGTTCCCTGGGCTCTGTTTCCGCAGTCTATCCAGGCGGGACCGCTTTCCCCACCTTGGTACGCGCCATCCTCTCACCTGGACCATCTCAGGTGGTCTCCCCAATCCTCGCAAAGTCTGTGTTCCCTGCAACCGCCAGAGGGCGCACCTGGAACGTCAATCAGACCAGGCCCTGCCTCGGCCTAAAACCTACTGACTTCCCAGTCGGTTCAGAATAAACCCCGCGTTAACCCCACAGTAAGTTCATTCACAGGAAGCCCAGGCCGGGGGCCTCCAGAGCCCACCGAATCAGGCCCGCCTGTATTCTTCCCCAGTGTTTCTATTCGTGTGTCTATCTCCAGAAAACAGACAAGAGCCTTTGTACATTAAGAATATTAGCTTTGTCCATCAGAACTCGCTGGTATTTTTCCATTTTGACACCTGCCTTTTTTTTTTTTTTTTTTAACTGCATTCATGGACTGTTTTCATACAAAAAGCCTTCAAATTTTCCACTATGATTTCTTCTGTGCCTGTACACTTAGAGAGACTCTCTCTTCTTTAAAGTTATATGCTCACCAGTGTTTTCTCCCAGCGTTGTCATGTACGCAGAACACGGGAATTGTTAAGCTGTTACTTTAAAAGTTCTTGGCAATTGTAATAATGCATTGTCTTCTCAAGACAACTTTTAGAATGATTTTTTCCATTTGTCTGCAAAAAGCTATTGGGATTTTTATTGGATTTTCTTTAGTTTGGGGGAGAGTCGGCATTTCTGTCCAGGAATTTGGGTTATCTCTCCATGTACTTTCAGCTTTATGGTCCCCAGTAAAGTTTTGTGCCTGTCTTCACATAGGTCATGAATTCGATTTCTAGGAATTCTGTATTTCTTTCTGGGGACACCATCGCAGGCCGAGCTCCTGCTGCTGCTGCTGGGGTACCTGGAATGAGCAAGGGTCTTGTTTGGGGATGGGGAACTTGGAGATGGCGGTGGGCAGCGGGAGGTTCCTCCTGCCTGTCGGAGCTGCGGGGCGGCCACGTTCTGGGTCCCCCTGCCTCTGGCCGCCCCGGGCAACTCAGGAGCGCCCCCTTGCGGCCGCGTCAATATCATTTTAGCAGGCTTGGCTGGCGTGATTCAGGGGATTGAGAGGCGGACTGCGAAGCAAGGAATCACCGGTTCAATTCCCAGGCCAGGCACATGCCCGAGTTGCGAGCCGGTCCCCAGTTGGAGGTGTGCAGAAGGCAACCACACACTGATGTTTCTCTCCCTCTCTCCCTCCCTTCCCCTCTCTCTAAAAAGAAATAAATAAAGTCTTTTTAAAAATTTTTAAAAATCATCTTGTCACCTCCCTGGATTTTCCTTCCATGCTAGCTGTTGGAGTCACCACCTCCCATGAAGGAAAGCAAAAAATTTCAGCACTTTAGATTCAACAAAATACAATTTGCTGGAAGATGCATATGAAACTGACTCTTAAAAATGTAGCAGCTACTAATTCATCCAGGCAACACCTACTGACGGAGAACGGTATGTTACCAGTGGATTCTGTGCCGATTCAGAGGCAAACCAAGACACACAGAGCTCCGCCATTCCTTGCATCTTATGCTCCAGTGAGAGGAGACAAAACCAATCAAGTAAATAAATGTGACGAGTCCCAAGAGTGTTAAGTGCTTTGAAGAAAACAGCACAAGAACAGAGAGGGGTCGGGTGGCCTTCTCGGTGGAGGTCCCACCGGAGGGCCAAGTGAGCAGGACTCAGAGTGTGAAGGTGGGTGTGCTAGAGACTGCCCCTCCTGTCAAAACCAGTGTATTTTTTGTAGAAGGAGAAATTCAATCAGGAAGAAAAAGGACTCTGTCCTTGCTGCTTGTCTGTCCTTCTACATTCCTGTTTGTCAATGCAACTATTTCCCCCACAAGACCAGGGTGAAGTTCCTGTTTGTCCACAGGGAGAAGCGGGGGCTGCAGGCCCAGCAAACTGTACTTGTTTGGGGAACATGGATGTCGGCACCTTTGGCTTGTGTGTGGGAGGCATTTCTCTTTAGACCTCGAGCTGCCTTTCAAGCTGTGCTTAGGAACTTTTTTCCTGCTGTAATTATTGTCAAAACAGAAGAGCAAGTCCAGGAATTAACAGCACATAGAGCTGGGGCTGAGTTGTGCCCCACCCCCACCCATGTGTTGACATTAGAACCCTTGGTATCTCAGAATTTGCCTGTTGTGGAGACCAAGTCTTTACAGGGGTGATCGAGTTAAAATGAAGTCACTAGGGTGGGTGCTGATCCACTGTGACTGGTGTCCTCACGAGAACAGATGAAGACACAGACACACACACAGAAGAGAGACCAACGTGGCGGACTTGGACTTGGACCTGTAGCCTCCAGAATTGTGAGAAAATAAAGTTCTGTTCCAGTAAGCTTGTCCATGACACTTGTCACGGCAGCCCGAGTGACGAACACGCCTCGGTGAATGCTGTCTTTAGAATGAACTCAAAAGATCCAAGCCTCATGGTTGAAGTCAATGACTTAGGGTCAGAAATATTTGTCAACATGGCTTCGGAAGGTTGAGAAGCACCCTGCTAGGGCCGGGGCCAGGAGATAGGAATGTGGTGGGACCCCAGCAAGTGGGGACCTAAGTACTCCTGCTGTGCCTGGTGTTAGCGGGAAGGAGGCAGGACCGTGAGGCAGACCACACAGGTAAAATCCCATTTGATAGCGAATATTGTCAGCCTGACTTATCCCTGTTGACGTTCACCTCGATCGTCTGGCCGAGATAATGTTCATCCATGTACCTGGACATTCTGATTTGTATCTGGCAGCCCTCCCTAGCGGTCCTCTTGGCCCCTGCAGATGGCCATTTGGGACGCCTAGGATGTAAAATTAATCTTTATGATATTAAAATCCTTCCTCAGTAGTTTTTGTCTGCTGTAGGAATGTTCTTTTCTTGAGTTCTCAAGGTCACGCTCAGCCCACAGAGCTCTCAGCCCACTGTCACGGGGTGCTTCTCGCAGGAGAGGGCAGCTGGCTTCCGCCAGAGCTCACGATTCTTTTGGATTTTCCTGATGGAATTTTGGCTTGTGCTCTGCGGGTGTCCAGCCCGGCTGGTGCCGCCATCTGCTTCAGGAAGAGTCTCCCCTAACTTAAAGGGCACATCCTCTCCAGATCCGACACTTGGCGAACGCTCATTTATTTTTCTTGCTGCTATTCCGGAAGGACTTGCAATCACGCTGGTGCTGTGGCCTCTCCCTTGGTGTGTTTCTTTCTAACTTCAGTGCGGCTTTCTCGGTTTGAAGACTTCAGATATGAGCGTACTGATCACTTCATCTTCCTCAGCTAATTGAATGCGCATATGATTTCTTTTTAAGTGTTTTAAAATAACCCTTTGATTGAGTGACACCAGTCAGTTTATTCGAAAGCCCTTCTGATTAATCTTCGAGGAGGTCTTGTTTTCTGGTGCATGCATTACATCCAACCCCAAGTTCCCATCATCCGTGGGGTCTCCTCCCAGGAAGGCCGGCCAGTGACTCCTCTTCAGCCAAGGTCATCTAGAGATTTGAGCTGATTTTCTTCAGGGTTTCCCTCCTTTGGCTTCTTCTGAAAGCCGCTTCAGGCATCCCCGAAGATCATCATTTTCATCCAAAGCATCTTTTGGTCTCGTCTGAAGTGTTCCCCACCCGCTTCTTCCCCTGATGTATTTTGAAGGCTGTTCCAGCTGCAGGTGGCTATGGGATGTGTTTTGACGTGTCTTCTAAAAGCGGGATGTTTCTTGTAACGTTAGCCTTCCGCACAGCTTGTCCTGAATGTTTAAGTTTCTTTTTCAAATGTCCTTTTCTAAAAGCCTCTATTTTAAGCTCGAGGAAAGAGTTGGTGGTTTCCAGCTCTTTATTAATGGCCTTCAGTTTTGTATTTTTTCTTTAAGATTTAATTTTTTCCTTAGAGGTAGCTTTAGACATCTCAGTATGCTGCTTATCACAGTCTACTTTGGATTGATACTAAATTCTGGTAAACCACAGAAATTTTACTTCACTGTAGTTCACTTCTATCCCTCTTTTTCATTAGTCATAGTCGATCTATGCATCCATCATTTGTCCATGTAACTATCAATTACCCAGCCATCTATCCATCCAGCCTATCTTTCTATCCGTCTGTCTATCCTCACTACAGTGTCATATGCGTGGCCTGCATTAAGTGCAGGACACAAGACTGCTGCCACCATGTCAGCCACTGAAGCTTTCACTGGCCAGAACCAGAGTGGCGGCTTGTGAATGTCCTTCTCATACACCCCGTCCCTCTGCGCGACGAGGGGCCTCCACCGTGCCGCCTGGGAAGGTAACACGCTCCGGGCCAAAGTGCCTCTCCTCTTGGGCGTTTAATGCCCACATTGATCCTAGTGGGTAGCATTCTGAGACCCCCTTTGCCTCTCCTCTTGGGCGTTTAGTGCCCACGTTGATCCTCGTGGGTACCATTCTGAGACCCCCTTTGCCACTGCTCACTGAGCCTCGAGTATCTGCCCCAGGCAGTTTTGGAGGAAGGCGAGCACGTGGCAGAGTGGAGACCATTGGATTAAAGAGAAGAGATGCTGCCTACCGAGTCCACTGCTGGCTCTGCTACCTACTGCTGTGTGGCCTTGCAGAGTGGCTTAGCATCTCTGTGCCTCTGCGCCCTCTTCTGTGGAATCAGAACACTGTAGGACCTATCCATGCCAGTCTCATGAGGACCGAGTCAGCTCTTGTAAAGCGCTTGGTAACCACTGATCCCATAATGAGGGTTAGGGGCAGTGAACGAAGAACCTTGAAAGGAGGAGAATGCCCTGACACAGGTGTTTGAGGTGGACTTGGATCAGAAGGTTATTTCCCTAGCAGCTGCCACAAAATATACATGTAATCGATACTCATTCTGCACTGCATCGTTATACGATGGAATTTCTAATTGTTTCCTAAGAAGGGAAAGAGCTTTCTTATAATTTTAGAAGGCTTGTTGTAACTGTTCCAAGGAGATCTGACCTGCAACCTCCGGACTAAAAGGGTCGTCCTGAGGCAGAACGAACGAGATTTGCTGTGGGCTGGACAGGAGGAGAGGGTGGGTGCCAAGGTGAGGACTCAAGGATGTCCGTTGACGTAAGGAACCAGAGTCCTGAGCTTGGAGGGCCCGGAGGCTGGGCCTGTTTGGACCTAGGGCTTCTGGGGCTACTGGCCATCCCCGTGCAGCAGTCCCCAGGCGGTCAAGGATTGAATCCTGCTGAAGGCACTGGATGTGCCGCTCGATCCCCTCCCAGCCTGAAAGCCTTTCCCTGGTGTTCCGTGACATGTGCTGGGTGCAGATCCTCTCCCTTCCTGCTCCTGCAGCCATTTTGGGGGTCACTTATATTGTTCCCACCGTTTCATTGTAGAACATTTTCAGCGTACAGAAAACTGCTGTACAGGAGACAGCGAGGTAACGGGGGAGAAGAGGCAAATCTCCCGTGTAGAGAAGTCCACATAATTGATGCAGATACTCGCTCTCAAGGACATGGAGTCATCTCTCCCCAACCCCCCTCTGCTCTGGAGCATGGGTGCCCACAGCAACGCCTTCGCCAGCCAGGGGACTGCAGCCAACACCCGCGGGGGTGCGGTGCTGGGCACCCTCGATGGGATGTAATGACAGGCACTTGACCCGTGTGCTCAAAGTCCATCTCGTTCTAATCATGAACGAGGCACATCCCAGGCTGACTAGTACGCCTCCAGCCGACGTCAAGACCAAGGACAGTCTGAGAACGCACAGCCAGAGGAGCCGAAGGAGACATGGTGGCTACACGTCACATGGGGTCCTGGAAGGGATCCTTGCACAGAAAAGGACATTAGGAGAAAACCAAAGAAAACTGAATACAGACTTTAACAATAATAACTCACCAATAGGGGTCCGCTGATTATGACAGATGTACCAAACTAACTTAAGATGGGAATAACAGGAGAGACAGGTGTGGTTTATGGGAACTCTGTACTATCTTTGCAATTTTTCTGTAAACCTAAAACTCTCCTAAAAAACAAACAACTTCTCGACTATCTACTCCTTGTGCTCAAAACGATTCTCAGGAAGCCTGGCAGCCTGGCCCACAACACCCGCGGGGTCTCCGGTCCTTTCAGATTTGTCTCCTGGTTACACTAGGAATGCCTTGGCCCCAGCTCAGCGGCTGCTAGGGACGAGCTCTACTGCCACCCAGTGGGCATTTTAAATTAAAGTGTTGAGTGTGTGGGGTGCCGCTCTGGCTCTGGGCGGTCAGTCTCTGAGCCCACCCAGGCTGCCGTGAACCCAGCCCCTTCCCCACGAACCCCCTAGCCAACGCTGGGCTTTTCCTAACTCTGCCCAATTCCCGACTGTGGAGTCATGTTGTGGGGTGAAACTACACTTTTCAACAACTCTTTTTAGGAAGGAGTGAGAGTGCGAGGGAATTAGGCATTTTCCGGTTTTGATGACCACGAAGAGCTGTTTCCATGCAGCAGGCGTGGCCTGTCCAGTTGCCTTTGAAATATGAATATGAGAGTCCAGAGGCTTCGGCTGGTTGGACCTTGGGGGCTGGGGGCTGGCAGGCCTGGGCCTGGGGCCTCAGGTAGCAGGAGTGGTGGTCACCAGCAGCCTTGCTGTGTGCTGGGCCACAGGGTGCCTGCTGTCAGTCTGGCTCTGACATGCACACTGTGTCCACAGAGGTGAGGGACAGGAAGCGTGCTTCCCGAAGGGCGGCCACAGCGTTTTGCCTCCCGTGGCTGTGTCTACGTGGGAGGCTGCAGGTGCGGTTGTTCTGGCCTCTGGGTTAGAAGGCACGAAACAAGCAAGTCCAGTTTGGGTCTGCCCAGAAGCTGAGCCTGCAACAAGGGTTTGGTCCCAGGAAGCCCTGGCACAGAGTGAGACAGGAAGGAGAGTCAGATAAAAGCCATGTCAGTAAACCATTAATGGGCTGGCCTTGGAGATCAGTCTTGCTGGGGCGCACTCATTCCAGGTAGGGTCCTGGGCACTGGGGCTCAGACTGCCTCTGGGGACGTGTCCTGAGCCACAATAAGCAGCTTTCCGAGGCAGAAGAGGGTGCCAAGGGGATGGAGCAGGGCACTGCCAGGTCCTCTTAGGGTGTTCACGTGATGGGGCTCAGCACCTAACCCTGCTCCACCCACCTCATCCCCAGTGGAGGGAGGTCCGGGGAGGCGGGGCAGGGAAGAGTGCAGGGCCACATGGAGACTCAGCCAAACACAGGGCGCTGTGTGTTAGGAGTGGGCCCTTGTCGCCTCCTGCACACAGGTGAGACTTTCTAAGGTGGGGAGATGCAAAGATCATCTTTGAGGGGAGCGTGGGAGCCAGCTGGGGAGCAGCCCTGTCAGGATGCTTCCCCTGGGAGCTGGCCTCTGGTACCGTCCACTGCTCTGGTCAAACCTCCACCAAACAGAAGACCCAGCTACTGTAGACTAGAGCAGGACCGTGTTATTTCCTCGGACCACCGAGTATTTAGGTGAGAAAAATGTATTACCAAGAACAGTTCTGATGAGCTGAAACTCATTTTCTGAGGAATGTTGGAAATAAATCTTTCCCCCGAATCTCCGCTGTCTCCCTGGAGTGCCACCCAGATAAAGAGCTTCCCACCCTGCCAAGGACATGCTCTTGTGCGGAGAAACCCATGGCCTCTGCACCCCGGTGCAGGAGACCTAGATCCCCAGCGGGGCCGATACCTGCCCTCGGCCGGAGGACCCCACAGGGAACCAAACATCACCAAGGTCCTGTGAGCAAACACTGTGGAAGCCTCCTGCAAGCTGTGGGGAGCCGTGGCCTGGCACAGCTGTCCCTGTTGTCACAGGTCAGTGTTAACTCCGGGGCGGGGCAAGGGTTGAGAGCTTTTGTCCCTATTGCCTATGTCTGGGTGGAGGAATGCGGGTGGACTGGGAGTGAGGAAGGGTTGGCAGGCAGAAGCCCACAGTCCTCTGTGGGGAGCTGAGGTGCTGTGTTCAGCCTGCTCCGGGGGGAGGTCCTCCCCTGGGGCTGGCTTTGGGAGCAAGCTAAGACCACTTTCAGATTGTGGTGTGCGGGGGTCTTACCTTGTCCGTCACGCCTTCTGGAAGCCAGATGGTCAGAAAGAGGCCATCAGGCTCTGGAAGATGTGGTAAGGACACAGAAATGGCCAGGAATAGCCCCTATAAACCCGGAAGTAGCTGAATTTATAGGTGGGCCTGCTCCCTACCTGGGAGGGGCTCTGGCCTCCAGAGTGCACGGCTGTGGAGCACTGCAGCCTCCGAGAGCCGTCACGGCCACCATCTCATTCTAACCTTACCCACTCGGCAGGCAGGGCAATGAGCACACGACAGGGAGCAGCCTGAGGCTCAGTTTCCTTTCTTTTGGGGGAGGGGGGACACCTGACTGGTGACTGGTAGGAAGCAGAACTTATGCTAAAGCATGAATCCAGCCCCCCACATGGCTACTTCCTGTCTGAGGTATGACTCCTGTGTTCCCATTCAGAGAAGGGCAGAGTCACGAGTTCTGACCTTAGAGGACCCTGATATCTTGGAGAGCTGTGACACACAAGCAGAGTGAACCACCTAGAAGAAATGGCAACAAATTAGATGTTATTCCGACAGTGTTCTCGGCAAGAGCACGCCCACTGCCGTCATCGGGAATGGGGACCCTGCTGGCGGACAAGGGCTACCACAGAAACAGGACCGGTGCTGTGCTCCAGGGCCACGGACCGCGTGCCTGCGGTCCTCTCGCCCTTGCTGTAATTCCACCCCGGTGACTTACCGACTCGCCTGCCAAGTGCTTCAGTCCCGCTGCCGCGTTAATAATGGAGGGCCGCGGAAGTGGGGAGAGAAGACCTGCTCTCCGAGTGCTACATCACCAGCTGTGACAGGAAGGGCGAGGCGGCGACCAGCCCTGCACTGCACGTGCGACGCCACAGACGAAGCCCTGAACAAAACAAGAAGGCCTCGAGAGGCGTGCGCACCTGTCGTTTCTGGCATAGTGGGTGGCAGAAGCAGGAGGCTCGCGATGGGGCTGCTCACAGGGACACAGGGGGAAGGCTCTGCAAGGCTCTGACAACACAAGCAGCTGTTTCTCCAAAACTTTATTTGAATTTAAATTACAGGGCCAGCCAGATAGTGGGGTAAGAAATTGACTTTTCCTGGGGAGAAAGGAACGCCCTCACCACACGGCCAACAACGGCATCCATCTCGCCTGTTTCTGCAGGGCTGGACATCACATGGAGTAACTGACCCATGTAAAGTCAAACCTTTATAACACAAGGAGAAACCACTTCCAGGAGAGCAGTTTTGGTAATGTGAATATATTAAACGGTCATAACTTCAAATGCAACTTTCCAACCTTCAATGTTTTCACATTTTTGTTAAAAACAAACAAACAAACAAACAAATGAACAAAAGAACCCCCAAACTATGACTCCCTCCAGACTCCTATGGGTGGCACCACACCGGCGGACCCGGGCATGCTGCACCCTCATGGCCCCCACGCCCCAGCGCTGTGATGGTGTCCCTCGAGTGGAAGCTGCTGCGTCGTCTCGAGTTCTAAGAACCAGCCTGGCGGGGAAACCTTCCTTCCACTTGGGCTGACGTTCTCACGTGAGACCCTGACTCCAGCACGAGAGTGCGAGGACGAGGACGTGCCACCACGGCCATGTCTGCCGTCCCCAACACCCTGGTGTTTTCATTTCGAGAAGCTTAGCTCGCTTTCCCTGCTGCCTACAGGACACATAGAAGAGTCCACACAGATGACGGTCAAGACAGCCTCGGAAAGCCAGTCACACGCAGGCCCCCATGTCCTCAAACAGATGAAACGCATCTGTGTTTTCTGGAGCCATTTCCCTAACTGGTGTTTTTACAATCTGCTGAAACATCACTTGGGAGTCCCATTTTACTGGCCGATAAATAATTCAATTAGTAAGAGAGGCTAGCAAAGAATAATCATACAAATTTCTTAGCCACAGCCATGCTGAATTCAAACTGGCCAACTCTGATCTGTAAGTTGTTAGTTGTGGTCTTTGCACTGCTAAGATGAACAGATACCATTCTAGTAACTTCAGAGGTTCTGGGACACGCTGCTCTGCCGTGGTCACAGTAAAAAAAAGTGGTGCAAAATCAGCCACTTTACAAATACTGGTAACTTGCAGCATTAGGGAACAGGACATTAAAAAAAATAAATCTCCCCATAGAACTTCCTAAGAGAAGCCGAAGTCTTAATTATTCCGTTTCGCAACTATGGTACTGGGCCACTTGCTCTACAGAAGAAAAGGTGCTCCACAGGCTTCCCACACATACGAGAGTCAGCGTGAACTCGGCACACTCGGTGTCACGCACAGGTCTAGCACACCCGTGGCTCGTTCGACATGCATAAGGCCAGTATTGCGCAGGAAAGTGGGGCTGAGCTCCACGTCTGCACTGCAGCCTAGCGATGGCACCCCATCAGATAACTGAATACGAAGGGCTGGTTTACTTTTTCCTTTTAATGCTGTGATTCTTAAATGTTAAATCAGCATTTCCATGTGATCTGAAGTATTTCAATTACATATAAGCATTCATTTTTTGCAAAAACTCAATATTAGGTAATAGTTACATACTAATACAATAACATTCCTCTGCTGTACAAATTAAATCATTTAAAAGAAATGAGCATTCTAAGAATTATATACAAAAGAAACCTATAAGCATCGCTGAAATGAAATGCAAGGTGTCGTTGCTAGCTCTACAGTTTGAAAAGACCTTCCAAAAGGGAAATTAACAAACACCTTCCAACATATCCAGGTTTACAAGTCTTAAGAAAATCAAATGTCAAAAAATTCTAGAAAGCTGTGAAAAGCATATATACATTTTCCTCATGACCTTATGAAGCCTCACACTTTTAAGAAGTTGCTAAGTTTCAGTATCGTTATTCTCACGTCAATTTTACCCACCCAAAAGCTTGCGTTGTGGGTGCGGACCCGATTTCCAACACAGCTCGACCCTCCTCGGGGGAAGGCGACCACCTCACCCAGAGCCCACACCCAGCTCTCACAGAGACAAACCAAACCCGTGGGCCCAGCTGACCCCGCCGCCGCCTTCCGCCCCGCACCACCCCGACATCTGCCCGCAGGAACCTAGCCGTGCTCACAGCTCCTACAGCAAACAGGGTCTCTGAACCCTGAACCGACACAAAGATCAAGAAAAGTCCACGTGTGCTCTAGTGGGCAAGAAAGCAGCGACCTTCTCCAGGTTCGACTAAGGAAAACAAAACAAGGTAAGATGAAAAACCGTTCACTTAACAGCAGATGAGCAGTAATGTTCCTCATGAATCGGAAAGAGTGCCTGACGCTGAAGGGCGAACAGCAAGTGCTGGGTTTGGGCTGGCTAGTTTGGGTGTCCACGGGGAGCGGCTAGGCTTCCTGCTGAGCTGGTCTCTTTAAGTCCCGGATCTGCTTGACTAAGTAGGTCTTCTCGTCGTTGAACTGCTCGTCCTCGGTCCTGTCGTTCTGAAACTTGCTGAGGAACTCTATGAGCTTGGTCTGGTTCTTGAGCAGGATGTCTAGGATGGGCTGTGTCTTGTTAGGGTTGGCCACGAACACCTACCGGACAGAGACCACCATCAGCTGCCGTCAGGAAAGAACAAGACAGGCGCGCGCAGGACACACCCAGTACTTCCCTCCCAGGGGCGCGTGGTGAGGTCTGGGAAGCGCTGCCAGAGGTCTGTGCTTGGGAAAATCTTATTTTACAATTTGAAAAATTTAAAAAGTCTTACGTGTTTTAGTGCAAAAAGGACTGGCACGTTCATTCACGCTTTGAAACTTGGTAGTTGGCATTAAATACAGTTGCTGGTTTTAGAGTAAAATGGGCAGAAATCATTTGCACCAGAGGCCAGGATGGATTTTGAGAATGAACCCCCCACGGAAAGCACCAGGACACAGTTAGCCCTAACTCTGTGATTGATAACCTTCTGTGGCAAAGACAAGGGGCACCGTCTATAAATAATCTCGGTTTATTCTCAAGCCTAAACGGTTCGCCCTGGTTCTGCACCCGCTTCTGTTTAAACACTGCACCTCGTTTAGCTAGAAAACATGGAAACGGCCTGGACTGAGCCGCCCCGCTTGGACCAGCAGCCAGGCCGGCAGCTCAGCACGCTACCTTGAAGACGTGGAAGGCCTCAAACTGGATGTTGCGGCTCTTGTCTCGCAGGAGGTTCATCATTAGTTTGAGGTTCTCGGGTTTGCTGATGTACTTCGTCATGATCGTGAAGTTGTGCCGGTCTAGCAGCAGCTCACCGAGAAGCTGAGACGACAGGCAAAGAATTGCTCTCCATTACGGTTTGGAGAGAACCGAAGTTAAGAGCATTCAGTGAACAGTCACCACCCTCAGGCACCGAGCATCGCTAGCTGCTCAGAAGACACCACGAACTAGATCACGACCCGGAGGCACCGAGCGCCCCCTTTCCTGTGGGTGTTTAAACCTGCAGTCAGTCTGGCGCTGCTCTCTGAAGGGAACATTCAGGCACATTTGGCCCCAAACTAAGACTGTCAGAGCTTAACTAAAAATTAATTTTATTTATCTGAATCTCACAGGACAAAAGGGTCATGTCCAAAGTTTTCCACAGACTAACTTCTACGCAAGCCAAAGCTATCGTATCTGATTCAGAAAGGTTTATAAAGATGAAAACTTTTCTATTCCTTCTTAAGCCAAGTATCCTGGAGATACTCTCTTTTTTCCTTAGTGATTCCTCATCACCAATAACATCATTAATTAATCAACATAGATTAAGCTAGAAAAAAAGCTGTGCCTTTAGGGCTCACCGCCGCCCAGCAGATGCGTCCCTGCCACTTGGGCAGTGTCCTGGGGGAATGATGCCTGTAATGTCTTCACCTCGTTGATATGGTTCTAAGTTTAAAAAAAAGCTTCACATCTAAAGCACTGCATTGTTAAGTGGTGAAGTCCTCTTAAAAATCCTGGACACTGCACTTTGGGGTCTCTGAGTTACGGGGAGGTGGGCAGGTGCTTGTGCGGACCACTGATGAACCCGTTCCTTTCCACACCAATGGTGACCATGCACAAATGTCTTTTCCCCTAAAGGTCTAAGACCCACATCCTAGCATATTTCCCTTTCCCCAGAAATCAAACAGGGGGAAGAGAAACAAAGTACATAAAATAAACAATCTGTCATACCTTGAGTGACTGTCTTTTTGTCACGTAATTTTCTGAATGAAGTAACTTCTCATATTCACTGAAGAACTAATAAGACAAAAGATATACACCAGAGTTAGTTGGTTATTTTTTGAAGACTGGCAGATAATGCTGTAAAGCTTGAGCAGAACCCTCTAACTCACAAAGACCCAACACTGCCTGAGCTGGCCTCCTCCCACCGGCTCCGCCCTTCCTGACCACTCAGGAGCCCTCAGGGGGGTGCCTGCTGAGCACCTCTGTGAAGAGGGTTCCTGGATCGATGCGTCCAGCTCTGCACAGGCCCACGTGTACCTTAAATCTGGCCCTCTTCTGCCCCCAAACTCCACATGTGTGAAATAGAACTCCCGTCCCCTGTTTCCTCACTGTTGAGTCAGCTACCATTTCTTTGTGTTATTATTAGAAAATTCACATTCTTTACAGACAAGAACTCAACAAGTCCAAAGCACAACCACAAAGAAAAAAGCTACCTGTTCTTTCTATGCATCAAGCTCAGACAGAAATAATTAAGAATAGGAGAGAGAAGGCATTCAGCACTGTGCTGAATCAGCAGACATCCTAGAGAAAGCAGGACTTTGGCTCAAACTTGAATAATGGGAGGGATTTCATTTAGAAACGGTGGGGGGTGGGGTATTCTTGGGGGATAAAAGGGAAGGACCCAGCATGAGTAGAGACCTGGAGAATGCAAAATGCTACTGGTGCAAGGACTGACAAGTGTCCACCAGACTTACGAAACGGTGCTCATGAACAAAAACAGTGTCACCAGAATGGTGGGCAGGGAAGTAGGAAATGGAAATGAGGGGCCCCCTGGGGCCAAGGCTATACTTTGAGAAAGTGAGGACAGAAGGCCAGCTAGCTTTCTCTCTCTCTCTCTCTCACACACACACACACACACACACACACACACACACGCGCGCGCGCGCTTGCTCTACCTACAGTAGGTTTTAGAAGTCCCACAACTGTGCACCACTGGCATGACTGTCGGAGAGCAGCACTGTCCTGAGGGTGTCCTGGTCGTGGTGGGGGCAGAGGACGCTGCTTTGGGGCCTGTCCACACTAAAACTACCTGTGCCTGTGCTTTGTGCTGGGTCTTCAGTGGCTGCTCATCTGTGGTTTAGAGGAGGGGCTGGCAAGCTATGGCTTGTAGGACAAACCCAGCCCACTGCCTATTTTTTTTTTTAACATCCATGTGTGGTTGCCCTCATGAGCCCCTTCCTAGGGACCTGGCCTGCAACCCAGGCATGTGCCCTGAGTGGGACTCGAACCAGAGACCCTTTGGTTCACAGGCCGGTGCTCAATCCACTGAGCCACACCGGCCAGGGCCCACCGCCTATTTTTATAAGAAAAGTTTTACTGGGGCATAGCCATGCTCACTCATTTATTGTAAACAAATTTGCTCATGCATTTTT
Organism: Macrotus californicus; assembly: GCA_007922815.1. Taxonomy (NCBI): domain Eukaryota; kingdom Metazoa; phylum Chordata; class Mammalia; order Chiroptera; family Phyllostomidae; genus Macrotus; species Macrotus californicus. The sequence goes on along the minus strand of VMDR010001339.1, from coordinate 34,137 downwards.
ATTTGTTTTTGCAGCATAACAGACAAGAGAGCTGACTGAGACCACAGGACCCATGAAGCCTCAAATATTTCCTACCTGGCCCTTTGCTGACGAGGGTTTCGGCCTTGGCTTGGAGCTGCCTGTGCAACATTTCTTTCCCTCACCTCTCGAAGAGATGGGATGGCTACCTACTTACGTAGGTAAGCAAGTCAGACATGTATTTTCAGAGAAGGCTGTTAACCCTACCTTCTCAAGTGATCGTCAAACTGATGGCCAGAACAAGAGGAACTGCCTGTAATTAGTAACATGGAATACCTCAAGTTCTTAACAGAAAAACCAAGACAAGGTATTTCTGCTACACAATTCTTAGTTGCAAGAAATCATTCTCATGCATTCCTCCAGATGTGTGAGGTTCTGTCCTGGATTAGGACAAACTGAGGACAGGCGCTCCTCAAAGACCGGCTCTCAGGGAACCGCATTTTAGTTCAGCATCTTCTTTCCTGCCGAGTCACCTCGAGGGCTGCATCTGCTACACGACACTGTCATTTAATTCCCCTCTAGGAATGTCGACACTTGTTTCAGGTCTCAGTGCTAGAAAGAGCTGTTTCTTGAGCAACAGGCGTCTCTTTTGCTTTACACAGACTGTCTGTATCAGTAGAGATATATATTTTAACTGACTTTGGTTCTTACCAGGCTCAGGGCTGAGGTGTCTAGGACTTCAGGGCGTGCATCTTTGTGTAGTACCCACCTCTGTCTCACTGTAACTCACCCACATCCCTACTGCCCTCCCTCCGTCAGCAGTGCCTGTGCTGCACACATTTCTGTTAGCTGCATCCCCGAGCCTTTCTAAACTCCTGTTAACCGATGTCACCCGTTAATAACACGCAGGGACACCTCTTACTGCAAAATGAAAGTGATGCCACTGGCTGCAGTCAATTTCCTGGGCACGGGTCAGCATTAGCTCTGGTGGGCTGCTCTGAGACACTGGCATGCTGAAGTCAAACACCTGCGACCGCGTGCCGCGCACCTGACAGACACAGTCTCCTTTAGCCTCCCGACAGCCCCGTGTGAGGTTGTAGGCCCTGAAGGCAGAAAGGGTGAATGAGGGCTGAGCCCACGGGCTGGGGGTGCAGAGTGAGGCTGGGACTTGAAGCCAGAGTCCTGGAAGTCTGGTGCCAAAGCCCACACTTCTGACTACTGTAAAACACGCACCAATGAAACGACCATGCTGCCGTTTCAGACCAACACACAGAAGAAGAAACGTATTCACACCCAAATACACACAGGCAGGAGTTCACGCCCACACACCCACACGCACAGGAAGGAGTACAACTGAACGCCCCCCCCCCCCGCCGTGTTCCCACCACTCGTGGGGCTGTCCACGAGGGACTTCCCGTGTGCTGTGCACTGTGTGCTGACGCCCCCGGGAGCGAGAAGGAAATGCAGGAAAAAGGAACACAAAAGAATTAGCACAGATCTTGATTATTTTAAGATTTTTGTAAGATTTTATAAGAATCTTAATCCAGTTGAAGAATAAAGTGAACAATGAAGATGAACAATACCTAGAATTTCAAAATTTCACACGAATAGTGGCAGAATGAAACCCAAGCCCAATCCTGCGAGAGGAACAGGATGGCAAGTGGACTGTCGTCACCGTGAGTCCTCTAGGAGCACCTACGAGATCTGGAACGTGGAAGTTAAACTCGGGTGGCACCTGCAGGTGCTTGCGGGTCTTGGGGAGAGCAGAGCCACACAGGGTGGAAGAGAACACCTGTGCCGGGGCCTGAAGGCTACTGTGATGGTCAAGGTCAGGTCATCAGCACACTCAGAACCATGGATGAGCCTCAGGGGCTCTATTACCAGGAAGCCTGACATCGACTCACGCTGGAAGGGACCTGGTGCTGGGCTAGTCCAGTGTCCTCACTTTACAAACAGGGACAGACTTCTGAGTCCCCCAGCACTAATGGCTCTGGTGGGGACAGGAGTTGGCCGTGGAGCAGGGCAGAAGCAGGCCCTGCCTCCCTTGGGCTGGGGCTTTGGCCGTTGCGGCCTCCCTTTCTCTGTCAGCAGCACAAACTGATGGAAAGGAGTGTGAGGAAGTCAGTAAGCTTTTCCTTTGATCTCAACTGGGTATTACATGCCATTCAGCACGAAGTGCTTTCTTCTCTTCTAAAGCGAGAAAAGACTCAAAGGGTGGTGTATTGATCAGAAAGCTCAAGTCTGCTTCTGACCAAATAAGGCTTCCATACCCCACTTTAGTGGGGAAATGTCACCATCTTCAAACTTCACAGACACAAAACAAACATTCTGGTACAACATACAGCGTACACCTTTCAATCCTGGTAACAAAACTTAAACTTGGCTATTTTAGAATAGTATTTCAATACTTACTCTATCATAATGCTGTTCCAGAAATTCTGCACTGAGCAATTTATGTCTCGTGAGCAAATCCTAGAAAAAGAAAACAGTCAGAAAGTTGCTCTGCATTCAAGTTAATTTAGAAAAGAAAACCCTAAAACACTCCACACCACTTTACTGAATGCAAACTGTTGTTAAAATTACTATACCTAAAAACATTTGAGCACGAATTTTATTGGAAATACTGATTTTGAATACGAGTATATGAAGTCAGTAATCTGAAATTGTGATTTTAGTGATTATGATTAACCACACATCTACAGCTCTTAGAAGAAAAATTAAAAACATATGGAAGACAATGAAAACACAGACTCGAAGAGAATGAAGAACTGCAGTGAAATGAAAGTAAATAACTGGGGTAAAATGTCAAATAGAATAACATTCCTGGTGGAAAAAGAGGGCATTTCTTTAATCAGAAAAAGTGTCGGAGGCCCCGTTTCCTCCCTCCTAAATTCAACTGCATTCAGTTTCACACCGAATACAGCCTTTGGCAGAGGTAGAATGCTTTTTAAAAGCCCTGTCATTTTATAAACATTAGCTCCTAAGTAAGTAGAATAATGCTGCATATGTAAGATCAAAAGTTAGTAAGACCTCGTGTCTAATTCTGCATTAGCACAAAATAGAGCCTATGCCTCACCTCATGGATTTCCTTGGAAACAAGTCAAGGACCATTCATTCAGAAAATATCTACCATGTGCCAGGTAAAGCTCTAGGTGCTAGGGTTACAAAGGAAAAAGATGTGGCTGCTGCCTTCAAGGACCTGGAAGGTGGCAGTGTAGCCAGGTGGGAAAAAATGGGCATATGTGACAGCAGGACTGGCCAGTCACTGTTCAATAGATTAAGGAATTAAGTCCCCGTCGAGCCCCCACTGGAGAGGTTGGTGCCCATACCCCCTTCTCAGGACCAACTTCCCGAACTTTTGCTCTCTGCTGTTTACGTTGGAGTGCCCCAGGTTACACCAAACGAGTTTCCTGAGGATGTCCAAGTGCCACGGAAATGGGAAATGCTCTAAGAAATGCTCCTTGGTCACACCGACGTGGAAGGCACTGTGGCACTGGCACCTCCGTGGGCTCCAGCGGCAGGGGATTTGCAGGGAGCTGTCTGCTGCCCATGTGCCAGCACCCTGCCCTGACAGGCCTCCAGGCGCAGGCTTCCCTCTCCAGGAACCTACTGCACCTTCAGACCTCAACGTGAGCACCACTTCCCCAGGGAACCGTTCTTGACTGGTCACCAGCATGGAAACACGGTCACAAGTGTGACTCCACGTCTGGGGGATTATTCAATAAATGTCTCATGCGAGACTGTACATTTTGTAAACACAAGAGTCAAGTCTATTTTTACTACTCTCTGGATCCCCAGCACCTATGCAGCACCCAGCACATAGTAAGAGCTTAATATCTAATTAATGAATGAATGAACCAACAAAATCAGGGAACATTTGAGAAAATGTCACATTAAGCAAAGTTCAAAGTATGTTTTTAAGAAGGCTTCTATTCCATTTCAAAGATTTACAGGTGTTTAAACTGCTAGACAGGATATACATTATATGCCCATGAAAGACCTACCCAATTTATTCTAAATCCCCCTTAGGGATTAAAGAGGCCAAATTAGAAAACCTGGAGTTTATTTTGAGTACCTGAGGAGTCTCGTAACAAATGCTGAGAGGCACCCAACCCCATGTAAGGGGAGGAAGTGCAGGGTAGGAGAGCTGATATTATCTCAGTGTTATCTTTGGGCCAGAGGTGTAAAAAGATCATGAAATGCAGAAGACCACTGCCAATCCAGGAATCAAATCCCAGTGGCCTTGGGGTAGGAGAGACAGAAGACGGGTGCTCTGAGATTACTAAAGTAGGAGCTGAGCCCTGGGGCCCCATGGGATGAAAGCCCTTAGTTAAGAAGGCCATGACAGGGCAGAGCCTGGAGGGGACAATCACACATCGGTAGCAAAGGAGCAATTGCTGAGAGCCAGCACAGAGGAAAAGGGCTGATACTAAGCAGGGAAATGAGGAGATGGGACTTAGGCTGTGCCTCTGTCTACTGAGAAATGAGAGGGAACCTTACCCTAGGACTGGGGCCAAGAGCTTTGGACAGCTCCAACCAGGGTGTGAGGACAGAAACCAACAGAACAGAGGATGAGGGGAAATGGTTATGTGGTCAGCACCCGCCAGCACCCTGCAGTTTACAGAGTTGCTGGGCTGGCCAGCAGGTAGAGGAACAGGAGTGCTCATTTCCTACCTGTCTAAATTCCAGTGCATCCAAGGCCCTGGTATAACTTGGAGAAAGGTCAGGGATCCCGAGTCCAGCAGATTAAGCAGCCAACTTTTAGGATGGGTTGAATTTCAAAAGATGCCTAAAAATTACGTAAGTTTGGACCCCAAATTTCACGCGATAAAGACAGCCCTAGAATCCCGGGGGAAATGCTGCTAGGCCAGGGGCTGATTTTCACAGAGCCCTGCTGAGTCGTTTGGCCCAACTTCCTACCTGACGCTTGAGTGTCTATGTCCAGGGACAAGAAACTCCATTCTTCTAACTGCACGGTCCCCCGGAGCTCTCAGCACCAGCATGCTCTCCCTGTGCTAGAGCAAAGCCTGCGCCCGGCTGTTTCTGGAAATATGTCCAGTCCACTGTCTAGAGGCCCCCACTTCACACACAGCGGTGCTCTCGTGGCAGGTCCCTGTGAGTCTTCTCTTCTCCAGGCTAAACACATCCAGTTCCTTTAACCACTCCTCACATGACAGGTGTTGAGTCCCCCTCACCACCTCATGTCTCCTGAAAGTCATCTACTTGTCTATGTGCCTCTTAAAGTGTTGTGCCTGGAACGGAACACACTTATGTGCTGTTACCTGGTACGCTTAGAGTGGGCTGAGACCATCGACAGCTCTTTAGGTCACACGCTGTGTGGTCACATGTAGCTTGGGGGTGGCACCATCAGACTGTTTAATTTTAATGGACGTATGCAGAATTTTGTTTGCTCAGAGTGGGCTCTGCAGTCAGACTGCCTGGGCTCAAATTCTGGCTTCCCCATCTATTCTCTGATTGCACTCAACACTCCTAGGCTTCAGTGTCCTTATCTGTACAGGAGACAACAACAGCACCTCCTTCACAGGGCTGTGTGAGTATGATGAGGAGTGACCTACAGTTTAGTAATTATTACCTTAGTATTAACTATTATTATCATGCCTACTCCCCCAGCCCAGCCCATATTTATTCAACATATAGTTGGGGCCTCAAGTGGAGACCCCAGTTGCGTGGGTTTAACTTTACCCTGTTATACTCTGGACTCTCTGGATCTTCAGGAAGCCTTATTTGAGGCTCACAGTTCTTTGTTATCTTTCCCACCATGGCCACCACCTACGCATCTGGTAGTGTGCCTCGTCACCTTTCATCTAAGTCAATAATGACCGACCTGGCCAGGTGCAGAACCACCGGAAGTCTCTCTCCAGGGTGACAGCAATCCCTTTTCCAGCACCTTCTAGATACACCACCCAGTGCATCTCAGATCACTACAGTGAAACCCCACCTGGCTCCTCATCTCTTCATTGTCTACATGAAAACAGGCCTGTACAGTGATTCAACATCTGGGCTATCCTCATTGCCAGAAAGGAACCCTAAGAACTGCTGTTTATGGCACAAAGTCTGCATGGGGCCACAACAAGCTGACATAGTACTAGACCCACATTTCAGCAGATGAAGACACCTGGTAAATCAGCAGCAGAGCTGGGAATTGAACCCAGGCAGCCACGCCCTTAAGCCCCCTGATCCGTTGGCATCAGTGAGGTTAGCATGACTGAACTTACTCTTATTGAATCCATGCTGGCTGTGGGCACTCTTGGTTTCCTTTCCAAAATGCTCAGATATCATCTCTTTAGAAATACTTTCTAGAACCTTACACAGGTATAACATCAAGCTCCAAGCTCCATCAGCCTCTCTGGGGAATCTACCTTCTTTTACTCTGGAAAATTGGAAATATATTTGTTGGCCTTCTGATGCCCCTCCCAATCTTCTAATTCCTTACAAAAAAATTACTAACAAATATTTGGCCACTGATTTAACTATCTCAGTACTGTTCTTTCAACCTACAAAACTTGGACACATTTAGAGCAGGTAGTTTTAATTTCCTTCTGAGACTTGGCCCACTTCCAGGGGCCTTAAGTCCAGGGTTAAGGATGAGTGGCATTTGTCTTAAAGTTTTTGTATGCAGACAGCCTTTTCTGGGGAGGTTGCTCTGACCACAGTCTCAAAGGACAGCATGAACCATGGATCTGTTCTCCTTTTCCTTATAAAAATACTCTGCCAAGAGGACACCAGTAAGGCAGGAGGCAGGCCATCACCCTCCCCACTGCCAGCACCCGACGGGTGAGGCAGACATGGCTCCCGCTGCGCTGACTCTTGGGGTTTCCTCGGGCCGGGTGGGAGGCAGCTTCAGTCTGTTTGCGAGGCTACGGCTGTCTCTATTGTCTTGGGTTTGGCCTCTTGTCCATTTTGCTTACAGGAGGGCTCCCTCTCATCAGCTTGCCACTTTCCATGCTCTCAGGAGCAGCTGAGATGCGGAATCCCCACCAGCTTCTCAGTGCTCTCCCTTCTCAAGTTCATCCTTAGACTCCTGCGAGGTTCTGAAGTTTCCCCTCTTCAGGTAGAGACCACCACCTGGCTGTGGCCAACGTGTCCTCTATGGCTACCACGACCTGACAGGGTTGCTTTTCCCACAGTGATTCCATCACCTTGGTGTGAATTTAATTCAGAGAAGCAATCCTAACTGAGGTGACATTATCAGCAAGACCAATCAAGACTTTGTCAGATACTGGGACTCACATTTCTGGCATACAGTCAGCACACCTGTCTTACCCGTTGGTCACTTTTGTCACCTGTGCCAGGAGCATGTCAGCTATGTCCTCCTTGGTTGGGTGGTCTGGCTGCACTCCCCCACACCTCTGCCTCTCCCTCACCCTCCTGCTGCCATAGCGTCGCCACTCTCGGACTCATGGCTTTCTTTCCAAATAGGAATATCTTCTTTTCTTAACACATGGTGCTGCTACACCTCCCTTCATAACACGTCTGTAGCTTCTGAATGGGGCACACCCTCCCTCCTAAGCATGAGTCCTACCCCACCAAGGGCAGTGGTACCTAATGCATCTTATTTACTGTTCTGTTATCATCCTAAATTCACTTCATCTGGCTTTGTACATTGACATATAAATATCTGAGGTCTTACCTAAAGCTTCTGACATTCCCTTTAATGGTTTCAGGGAAATAAATCCCTGGGCACCTCTCACATTATTATTTTATTCTTATTCAATGTGAAACCCTAAAGGCCAGATTACCAGGCTTTTATCCTATTGTAAGGGTGTTCATTTGCTCTGAGGGACATATTTTACCCAGAAACCAAGGCCTGTGCTCACCTCAGGGGCTCTTTATAATCATAAAACAGCCCTTATAAGAAAACTGTCCACTTCTCATTGTAACAGTGTTCTTGGTTTCTAAGCACAGCAGCCTGCAGGTTAGTATACTGAACTCTGATTATATTAAAATAGCAGTCTAAATATTCACTTACAAGGTCACATATTTACATAAGGGAAAGCAACACAGAAAGACTTGCTCTCATTGTGAAAACCACTAATAAAGATTACCGCCTTTTTTATATACCTTAAACAGCACAGAACCTTGCAATTCAAAACAAAAATGTGCATGCTGTGTAGCGGTGTCCTATCATACGTGTATTTCATTTGGACAAATGTACATCAGGGAGACGAGGTGGATGGGTGCGGGAGGCTACATAACAGTCTGAACAGTGCAGGTGGTTCTGCTGCCCCTGCCCTTAGCTCCGAATAAACAAGCTCGGGCATGAGCGTGAGGTGGGAGGGGTAGGTGCACTGTTCTCCGGGGCCTGGACAGAAGCGAGCTACTGCGTCTGGTGCTTAACCAAAGAAACTGCAACAGCATGTCCACCACAGGAGAAAACCCTGGGGGTTACAGCTACATACTGTGCTTGGTGGGTCATTTAACAGAAAAAGATACGTCTGTCTTTGAGAAAGACAAAAAAGATAGAATCTAACTTTTCCACCCTTTTAACGCTATGCCTCTATTCATATACCTGAGTCACACAGACATATGGGGGGGGGGGCAAAAGCAGGTTGTTCACATGGAAAATAATACAATAATTAATAAGTAACAATACAAGAATAAACTGGGTTTCAGGTACTCACTGAAGGTAACCCCCCCTTTCCCCTCCACGCTGTACATAAACTGTCTTTTCTCTTCCCGCTAGGGGGCAGCAGTGTAGTATAAGCTAGGAGAGCAGAGGTTCCGGAGATGGCACACTTGTAAATCTGACTTGTAAGTATGTATAAAATTCTCTAGTTTTTATGTTACCTTAAATGTGGCAAATGCATCTGAAGCTATGTCAAATGTTGACATTTCAACATATCGGAAGAAGTCATAAAACTGTTCTGACCACAGAATGATTTTTGCAAGTGGTTCGTGTCTGATGCACTCCCGTAGCATTATTCCGCAATTCAGAGCTATTTCTGCAGACTCATACCTGCAACAAGAAAAAACAAACGTGACTGCTCCTGTAAAACTCCAACACCGAACAGCTCACACTTTCAGAGCAGGAAGTGTCAGATGTGCCCTGACTGAGGGAGCACAGCAGGTCACACGCGGCGCCTCTCCCAGAGCAGAGGGTGTGTGCTCAGGTGAATTTCCTCTTTAGGCAGGGCACACACACACCAGCCAGTGGTGATTGCTTCGACCCAAAGGCCGAGAGTGATCGTGTGACTAAAAATTCATTATTTAAGCTAAAAACTTTGAAGAGAAGTATTTAGGGCCACACCTCCCAACAGGGATTAGTTTTCCATGTGGGATGCACTCAACACTTTAGAAAACCCAAAAGCTGAATCAAAAAACAACGTGAAACAAATAAAAGAGCTTCCTAAATCCATAGTATCTGAACAGCTCTGTCCCATATACAGCATTTACATTTCACTGTTTCAATTCAACACTCAAAACAGTCCTTTCAAGGACTGTCTAAGCAACACCTGAACCCCACAGACCTGGAAGCCTGGTCCTGAGACGTCACAGTCAAGGAGAGCCCTCAGGACACTCGCAGCGGGCACAGGGAGCTCCCAGGCAGTCCCCCTTTACATCCACCTCAGCAGTTCTCCTGCCCCCTTCCCCAGCCTCCGACAGAACACCTCACACTTCCCTCAGCCCAGCAGCCTCTCCCCTGCTGCCACGCACCTAGCCCCTCACACCTAACCCCTTGGACTGGCCCTGCCTCTGCCATTCTGCTCGAGCACACTGCCCTCTTCCTCCACTCCTTTCAAGCTGCACGCACGGGCTCAACGTCTTTCCTACTCACTCAATCTCCTCCAGTCTTGCAACCGGATCCCGTTTCCCAACACCCTGCCAGCAAAGCTCTCTCCTGGACAATCTAGCCTTTTCTCCTGACAGATTCTGCCACCTAGCATCCTGCCGGCACTAGCCTTTGCATCTCTCTCTCAAAGAAAAAAGCCCAGTTCTCCTTTCTAACCCTCAGACTGTTCTCACTTTCTGTCCGGCTGAGGTCTCTCCTCAATTTCTGCCAGCTGCTAGTGAATGCTTGTACAATCTCCTGGCTGCCACCGTGACTGCTCCCTGTCCCTCGCTCAGGTCCACACCTGACCTATGCTTGGGCACTTTCTGTCATCTCTGGATAAGACCTTTAACTTCAGTTAAAGGTCTGCCATAAACTCCACACATCTAAAATCCAATCTCATCTCCCTCCAGACACAGGCTGCCACCCTGGCCTCCTCCTCTCTGAGCTGGCATCCCTGTTTTGTTTCAGACACCGGAGTCTCAGAGAGACAGGTCTGAGAGAACGTTCTGTGACAACGGAACTGTTTTCTATCTGTGCTGTCCATGATGGTAGCTACTGCCACAGGAGGCCACTGAGCACTTGCAATTTGGCTAAAATAACTAAGGGATTAAATTTTAAATGTTGCCTAATTTAAATAAGTTTGAAATTAAATAATTACATGTGGTTAGTAGGTACTGTATTGGACAACACAATTCCAATCTCACCCTCTTTATCTGCTCCTAATCTCCCCATCACTAAGGTACCAGGTCTTTTTAAATGCTTCCTGGGGGATATCTGAGTTTCAGTTCCTGTTCCTGCTCCCAGGACTGCATTAACTCACACCTAGAGCAATGCAGTGCCCCTACCCAGCACCTGTGTTAAAGCTCTGTGTTACCACACCTACCCAACACACAAGTATATCAACAGCACTTCCAGCCTAGGAGTTTACAGTGATTTCTTCTTCCTAATCAAATAAAGACCAGGGTAAGGCAGTTTGGTTCAACAAGTTGGACAGGTTTTGATGGTGGTTAGTCAAGCTTATCTTACATGATTAAACCATAAACCAGTGATTACAAGGCAAACAGTTATGCTGTACGACCTGTTAGCGCTAGAGTGGAGAGCACATTAACATTTAAATCGCCAGAGCAAACACTGCCCCCAGACGCAGTGTAGCTCCAGCGGCAAGAGTACTTGCAAATGCAGACCAACGGTGGCAGCATAACTTCCCAAGTATCTGCCGTCAAGGTACGGAGAGCCCGGGCAGATGACCACACTGTGTGCAAGCAGTCTAAGCTAACGGATCAACAAAAGAACAGAAACCTTAAAAGGTAGTTCACAGGGCTCCTTGAAGAAATGGCTATTTGCAGGTCTGAAGAAGGAATCCACACAAAATAAGCAAGGGACATCTTGTGCCAGAAAGCACAGGACCAATCAAAGACTCACGGGGTCTGGCTAAGAGGACAGAGGAGCTCCCGATGGCCCAAGATGGGGCATTTTGGACATAAAATTTGAACATGATAACTGGAATGCATTGAAACACATGAAAGATATTTTTAAAAGCCCAAATCCGTGAGTTGTTCATAGATGCCAGGGATGCACGTGCACAGAGCAAAGTCCACGGGAGGACGCGGCAACAGGTAGAGATCTGCAAGCCAACGAGAGAAGCCTCAGGAGAAACCAAACCTGCCAACACCCTGGTCTGGGACTCTCTGTGATCCAGGACTGAGAAAATAAATGTGTTTTTAAGCTACCCAGTCCGTGGCATTTTGTCATGGCTTCCCCACCAACTAAATGCTTCAAGGGTATGACCTGTGTAAGCGTGGGTTTCCGTACCCTTCTGAGCCCCCGCTTCCTATGAGTATCCAGAATGAGATACTCATAGACTTAACCACAGATTTCCAGGGTGGAACGAGGTTACCTTTATCACAGAGACTGCCTCACAGTAAGAGCTAAACGTCAGCTCTCATTACTATTGCTGTAGTTACAATAATGATCATTATTGTTGTTGTTAGTGTCTCCAGAGGGACAGTTATCAGGTCCCTCCTCTTTATGACGGAAAAACCAGCAATACTGTTACATACCCAAAATGTTGTATATTTCTGTAATCATAAGTCCGCTTTTTAAAAAAATCCTCACTGCGGTTTTTGTTTTGTTTTTTTTTAAATCTTCACTTGAGAACATTTTCTTCATTGCTTTTAGAGAACAAGAAAGGGAAAGAGGGGACCACCAGTGTCAGGGAGAAGCATTGCATGGTTGCCTCCTGATCACATGCATCCGGCCTGGGGAACAAGCCTGTAACCCAGGTATGTGCCCTGACTGGGAATGGAGCCTCGGCCCTTTGGTTACGGGTTCCATCCACTAAGCCCTGCTGGCCAGGGCCACCAGGCTGTTTTTATAGATAAGGAAATCTTTTAAAAGATTTCTGGGGTCTGGTAAAAAGGCTTGAATATTAAAAAACAAACAAACTATGACTATGAAACATCAAAAAACAAACAAACAACCCCTTGGGTTCATTACAACCTGATCACCAACTTAAGAGAATAGATAAGGGACATGTAAATGAAATTATAGGGATGCATATCTAAAATGTGATTTTCCCACACATACACAATAATGATCCAGTTGCTTCAACAAACAAATGGCATATTTTTTAAAAAGGGGGCCAGAGCTACTATAGACAAAAGAGACTTAAGAATCATACCAACTGCCCTGGCCGGGTAGCTCTGTTGGTTGGAATGTGGACCCGACACACCACGATTGTGGGTTTGACCCCTGGTCAGGGCACATACAAGATTCAACCAGTGAATGCAAAAGAAGTGGAACAACAAATCAATGTTTGTTTTTTTCTCTAAGATCAATAAATAAAAATTTTTTAAAAATCACATCACCCAAATTTAGTTTTTGGGCTTTGGAACCTGATTTAAACCAAAAAATGACTTATTTTGGAGAAAATCAAGGAAATCTGAACAAAGAACATTAGTGTTAGGTTTATAAATGGTATTGTGATTATGTAAAAAAAAAAAAAAAATCCTTAGATGCATCATCTACTAACTGGGGATGCAAACCCAAGTGGTGCTGCGTGAGGAGGAAGAAAGGAGGAACCCATGAAAAGAACAACACAGTGTAACAACCAGTGAGTCTGGGTGATGGACAGGAGAGGGTCTGTTGCATCGCTCTCTCGGGTTTGACATGCCTGTGCGCAGTAAAGGCTAGAAAGAGTGGGGGGATGGGCTCTGTTGGGTCCCAATACCAGTATCATTCTCCCTGCATCTCCTCTCCTTTCCAGCTCAAGTTTTTCTGCTCTGGCTAGCTCAGACGGATGGATGAACGAGAGCTTTAAACTTTTTCTTGAAACTGTATCTTCATATTCTTACTTACATGATGTTTAACAAAGGTTCCTATCATACCCCTGGCTACTCTAAAGTGAAAATGTAGGCAAAGGTAACTATTTTGTAGATTTTAATAATGATGGCTTTCTATGGAGAAGGAATTATTGGCTTTACAAGTACACAAAGGCTCCTGTAAGCTGCTTGCAGAGCACCAAAATTGCAGACTACTCCCTTCATGTCACACACACACGTCTTGGGTTGACACGCCAGCAAAAAATGAGATGCCAGTAGTTCTGTTTGGCAACATCTGAAGAAGCAACACAGATCGTCAGCAACAGAAAAAAGGAAACAGAATGCTGGCACCTACACACGCACTGACTCATGCTTTGTCTACGCAAGTCTGAACTTGGGGCGCGTTAAACCAGAGACAGGAATCAGAGGGAGGCAAGCTATGAAGGTAGGGGCAGGAGAGCGAGCTGATTCGCACCAACAGGCACGCCAGGAAAAGGTCTGGCCGCCAGTCTAACAGAACCCCACCAGTGCTGGGACACGTGACGCACACCATGGCCAGAGGGGACAGACAACTCTAGTGCGGAACAACAGGAGGTTACCTTGCCAACCAGGGAGGCTCAACAATGCGGAAGAGGATTTGTTTTGTTTTGCTGTTTAAATATTTAGGCTTTTTTGATTTTTTTTAAACTGACAAACTATCCACACATAAATGCCTGCTTAGCCTAGCAGTAATTCTAGGAAGTTGCGCTGAATTACCAAATTGAGTTGGCTGGAGAGTGGACACACAGGTAAAAAGCAAAGGGTGCTACTTCATGGACAAGTTCTTTGTAGACCGACCAAAGCTAAGCTATGTAACACCCATGCTCTGTTTACTAGGCAGCTTTTACTGCCTTACAGTGTAGTGTGCGTGTCTATCCAAAGATTCTTTAAATATGTGATTTAACTGACTTTCGTATCCTTGAACTTTTAAAATTGTAGATAACAGAAATGAGACCACACAGGACTTTCTTCTTCAGTCAGGTATGATTTAAAAATTTAACGGCTTATGATTCACCTACCTTTATACTTGCATGGGCATTTTCAAACTCAATTTAGCTCACAGGCTGAATTTTGAGGAGGGAAATTTGTTCAAGAACTACCAAAAAACGAGCCGAGTGAACCATACAGAATGCTTCCCCATATTCAATATGCTGTTTTTGCCCAAGACCATCTTTCCTTTTTATTTTTCAACTGAGAATATAAATTTGATTACATTGTACATACCCTTTCAATAACATGAACAAAATATTCTGTTGGGTGCAGATGTATTCAACAGTAGGAGTCCTTGTACCAATTTGTCTTCTGAGAATATTGTTGAAAATTTGAGCCACATCTTTTTTGCCCTATTAGGAATACAATCATTAAAATATTTACCTGACTAACCATCAAAAAGCCCATCCACCCTCCCACTTAAACTTAAATCAAGGCATTGCATATTTATAATTATGACCAAGTATATGACCTTAAAACATTCACAGACATTAAATTTTCTTATTTTATTTCTTTATACTTTCAAATTCTAAGTTTTAATAGTACACTATTTTTAACCCAAGCAGTGTGTTGACAAAGTGAAATCTCACTACACACAATTTCAGCCATTTCCAACTCTCAGAATCATGCTGACTCGGATATGAAGAACTAAACCTTCCTGTATGTTTACAATGCTCAGCGATCTGGTTCTCACCCAGATGGAACAGGAGCCTGAACAGGATGCCTGTCCTACAAACAGTACACATACTCCTTTATAGTGAGGGAAGGAGAAACTGTATGCTACTATGATAAAAATGAAAGAATTTCATAAGAAGCTGAGCTTCAGTGGTAAGTAGATACATGCCCCGATTAAAGCAGACCTACTTGGGGAAGACTTTATCTGCATTAATAATGAAGTGCTAAGTATCACTTGATGCAGTTCAGATCAGAATTACGCCACTATATTTAACTAAACAAAATAGATGGACATTACCACTATACAGTGAACTTTACAAACTTCCTAAGAGAGTAACAAACACAGCACTGGATGCCAAGAGATGCTTCAGAACGGCTACTTGTTCACGGGCTGACAACCTTCAGGAGACTGAGTGGACAACAGCTTTCCGTCGCCAGAGCCCAGCCTGGGGCCCCTGCTGGTCAGGAGTTGTAATAGCAATCTCTAAGAACCCGTCTCAAGGGTGCACACTTCTTTCAAATGTACGTCTCTGAGGTCCCAAATGAATATTAACTTCAGTGACTTGGGGAATGGGAATGGGTGGACAAAGGAGAATGAACTGGATGTCCAGTGCATTCCCCACATTGCAGAGAAAATAAAACTGTTGCTGAAATCTGATACCCTATTAAAAATAGATGAAATCAGCTATATAAATGGAAAATAGATCTTCTTGTTCTATAGGGCAGAAGTACACTTTTACTCTCTTCTATTATCAATGTTACATTTGAGTAAACTATGAACCCACCCTCAAACCCCTCTCCAAAACTGAATCTGGCACTAAGCCTGCCATCTTCTCCCTGGTTTTTCATGTGTCTGCACAGACATCCAGTCACTGAGGATGAGGATGACAGACCCTGGGGCTTAAAGCAAAGCATACCCATAATTAAGAGTCAAAGGATCAGGACCAGGTCGAGCCCCTCATTAGCATATGTGGATTTATTTCTTAGCCAGGTATCAAGGACCATTATTATTCTCACTGTTACATTACCGAAATATTTAACACGGCCTGATCTGGCTGTGTAAGCTTGGGAAACGATCTCATATGTCTCCCAGAGCTGGGCAGGAGATGCAGATGGGCAAAGCAGGCCCCAAGGCAGAAAAGCAGGCTGCGCTGGCCGCCACACACCCAATTGTGACCTTCTGCGTCAGCTGGGAGACCATGTAGGACTATAGGCCAGATGTTACCACAGTCAACATTTTCAAGAGAAGCCAGAAATTCAAAATTGGGTATAAAATATCCTACTATTGAAATGACATCCTAACTTGAATATGTATAAGCAGTGTCAAGCAGAACACATATGATCTCTGCTGTAATGAATTCTCAAGAGGTAAAAACAAAAAACGAACAAACAAAAAAGCCCGGGATGTTCTTGGAGAGATCATCTACCTCTAACACTCTAACACTCTACGGACGTCTTTAGAGTGTTTATTCCTTGAGAACCAAAGACCAGTGAGTTATGTAAAACAGCATCTGTTTATTAACATAACCTAAATGGAAGGAGGACATGACGAATACCTAAGAAACTTCCTGTGTGATGTGGTGAGAGAAGGGGAGAAAACCTGGCCCAAGCCTGGGACACCTGAGCTCCCGCCCTGGCTCTGCTAATGAGCAGGGAGCGAACACATGGAAAAGGACCACGAATAGGACGCTGCTGGTGAAAAATAAGAAACTGATTTGTTACCTCAAAGTCAATGAGCTGCAGGTCCGCGACCAGAGTGCTCAGGAGCCCGCTATTATACAGCTCTTGAGCGAGCTGTGCCACTGCTTCCGTCTGCGGCTCTTTCTCGTTTGTGCCATAGAGAATTTCTTTCATGGCAACCAGATTTTTGGAAACTTCTTCTGTGGCCTGATTTGGGGGGAGGGGAGAAAAACAATTCATTTCAACAAAGATATATAACACAACACCTGTATCTGTTCAATACCTTCGCTGTGCATTATAAACCCACGGGCCTATGTATAAGACACAAA
This sequence comes from Macrotus californicus, assembly GCA_007922815.1. Taxonomy (NCBI): domain Eukaryota; kingdom Metazoa; phylum Chordata; class Mammalia; order Chiroptera; family Phyllostomidae; genus Macrotus; species Macrotus californicus. Next base: position 17,353 of record VMDR010001339.1, on the reverse strand, counting down.
GGAGGACAAAGCCCAAAGCTGCCCCAGGAGCTAACAATGTGCATGTGAGTACACACATATATGAACCAACACACATGCTCAGCAGGAAGACCAGCAGATTCCCAACATGTGTACCTGCACACTGAAAATAATATGATGCTAGAAACAGAACAGGGAGAAAAGGTTCAATTCCGCATCAAATGGGAGGAAAACAACATGGAAGAGGCACCTGAGCTGACCCAGAGACTGGAGACACTGAGAAGCAAGAACTGGGGGAAGGGAGATCGAGGTGCAAGAACTGGCAAGAGCCAGGAATGAGGGGGAGGGAGAAGTACAGGGTCTGTCAAAAAAAGGTGTGGAGGGAACAAGGGAGTGACAGCAGAAAATGAAGCTGAAAGAGGCTCTGAATGCAAAAGAAAAATGTCAGCGATGAATAAAATGTCACTGAAGAGCTTCCCCTCTGGCCAAGATATGGAGGAACAGGGGCGCCTGAACTCCGTGCCTGCAGAGGGAAGGGAAGCCAGGCAGAAGAGGTGGCTTCGTGAGCTGAGCTGAGCTGAGCTGACAGAGCTGGGCGTCTGTGGAGGCCGAGGGGACTAGCCTTTGCAGCAGGGCAGAGCACCGGGGGAGGACAGAGCTACAAGGGGCCGAGTGGGAGAGCTGCAAAAACGTGCTCACTTCTTCAGCTGAACACTGTCTGGGAGGCACCAGGGAGTGAGGGAAGCACCCGAGGCCAGGGTGCAGGGAGCTCACGCAGGCTGGACACAGCTCTTGTCCCCACCAACCTGAGGAAAAGCTTGAGTTCACAGGGTACAGAGCAGAGATTCCAAAGGGCTTTATCTCAGTCAATAATGAGGAGAGAAAGCAATCGACAGAAACAGCCCTGCAAGTGACACAGGTGATAGAATTAATAAACAAGGACATTAGAAGTTAATGTAACTATAGTCAGTATGTTTAGGGAAAAATGAACAGGTTAAGTAAAGGTATGAAAGACATTAAAAAGAAAAGACCCAAATCAACACCTAGAAATAAAACTACAATGTCTGAAACAAAAATTGCACTGGACAGAATTAACAGCAGATTAGACACCGCAGAAGAAATAGTTAGGAAAGACAGAGCAATGAAAACCATCTAAAAATGAAACACAGAGAGAGGGGAAAAGACAGCACGTCGGTGAGTCAGAGGGTGACTGTAAGCAATCTCGCATTATGTGTGACTGCAGTCCCCAAAGGAGGGGGAGGGCAGGCAAAATAAATGAAGACATAATGCCTAAAAATTTTCCAAATTTGATGAAAACGATAATCCCATGGAGCCAATAAATTAAAAAACTAAGAACAAGAAACAGAAAGAAAACTACATCAAGGCATGGAATAATAAAATTGTTTTAATTCAGTGAAGAGAAAAATTTAAAAGCAACCAGAGGGTAAAAAATATTAGCAAAAAAAATCAAAGAATTGCAACAGACTTCTTGATAAAAATGAAGTCAAAAATAGTAGAGGAACATCATTAAAGTTATGGAAAAAGACAAAGTAAATCGTCCTCTGAGAATTCTATATACCCAGTGAAAAGATCGTTCCAAAACCAGCTAAATAAGGAGTTGCTGAGACACAGAAAAGTTGGAAGACTTTGTCACCAGGGGACCTGCACTATCGGGAATTGCTTAAGGAAGGCCTGTAGGCAGGACTGATTCAAGATGGAAACCTGCACACACACACAAAGGAATGAGGAGCACTGAGACAGCAACGTGGGTAAATATAAACGACTTCCCCCTCGTCGTCAAAAAAGTCTTTAAAAGACATTTGGCTATTTAAAGCATAGACAATTATGTATTCTGAGCTTATGACACATGTAGAACAAAAATGTGTGACAACCACAATTTGAAGGTGGGTGGGTAATGGAATGTAGTAAGGTTCTTCCATAGGCAGCAGAACAGTATTTCTGGGACTGCAGTAAGTTAAAGCCATATACTGTAAGTCCTAACTAAAGGAACCACTAGAAAAACAAAACAAGACTTACAGCTAATAACAAAGGAGACTCCAGAAGGGCACTGAAGACATGTGAAAAACATAAAGGCTATGAAAAGCTACATAAGCCGAAGTATTTGTGAACAGAAAGCTACTTCAAGATCAGTTCGCACGGACTGACAGGATATAATAAGCACTTCACGGCACCTGCAGAGTCACCTAGTCCCCTGGTACTCCCTTCTACAACCTCCTGGCCTCCTTACCACTCGATCACCAGCTCCACCTTAGATAGTTCTAGTGTCTGCAGGTTTGCAGATTTCAGAACCAGGGATCGGTTGGAATATTTCATGAGACAAACACTCCTCACTCTAGTGCCTGCTAGCCCTGGGGCTGCACGGCAGATCCGCAGTGTCCTGACTTCTCCTCCACGGAAAGGCTCCCCCGAAGGCAGCTTGCCCATCCTCCCTAAACAGTCTTCTCCAGGCAACCTCTCAGTCCTCCGCCGTCCTCCCAAGGAAGACAGGACTCACATTCCAACCCTACTCAAAGTGGAATGGTGCAGAAGGCATCAGACCCCACTTTCCTATAGGTGTCCCGAATGCTCAAGTAGCCCAAGGCTATCTTTAAGAATTTTTGCAATTATATCACATAACTCATTTAAAGCCAGACCTTTGAATGACAGTGCAATGAAGGCTCTAACCCGTCCCACTAAATTTACTCTCATCAATAGCCCATCATTCCACACTGGAGAGACTTCTGGATTTGGAAGGACATCCATTATACTACCCATCACTCTCCTGTCTGTATCATCTGAAAATCTGATAGGTGTGCTTCCCATGGCCTCAATCATTAGCCAAAATGCTAAAAAGGAAACCACCACGAAGGGAGTCTATCATCATGCCTTTTGAATCACCATGTTCTTTTCAGTAACAATCTACTTAACTAATAATCTTTGGGCCTGGCTGCTCAATCACTTACACACATTACACCTGTTTCCAAATCCCATTCAAGTGGCTTTTTGTTAAGTACTTCAGTCAAATACGAATATCTATTTCTTCCACATTTCCTGAGCGTAAGAAAATGAAATAAAGCTAATTTGGGAAAATGAAATAAAGCTAATTTGGGAAGACCTTTTTACTAAGCCTATGCTGAGTTCTCCTGACTATTACTTTCTATTCTAAGTGTTTACAAATCACCCTCCTAAGATAATAACCCCATTATGAACCCTCAATCAGTATCAATGATAAAGCACCCCTGATTGTACTTTTCTGGTCCAGTAGATAAAATCGTTTATCAACAGTAAATGTTCTCTTAAAATCTAATTACATGGGTTGCTTTTTCAATTTCATTTTATCAATCTTCATTCTTAAGATGATTCTCTTCGACAGGGAGGAATCCGACATCTAGGTTTTCTGAGTCTACTGTCTGTTGGCTTCATGCCCATGACCCGAATCAGTCGGTCTCGGCACCCTCTCTTCTCTGGCTAGATCAAAGTTCTGAGGCTCATAGTAATCCTTCAATGGCCAGTTTATACTCTTCTTTGAAATCATGATATGATTTTAAATTTGATTTGAGACCATACTCTGCTCTCTTCTGATAGCAAAAGATGAATAAGGAGGCGGGCGGGGTGATGGTGATAGCTACAGGGTGTGGGGTTTCTTTCTGAGCTGATGAAACCTCTAAAACTGACTGTGGTTGTGGTTGCACATTACCTGCAAATGAACGGAAAACCACTGAATTATACACTTTAAACGGGTGAACTATATCTACGAGGTATGTCTCAATAAAGCTGTTTAAAAAAGCAGGGAGGAGAGGAGTAAGGAAACAAAAAGCTAATTATGGTCATCGAGATGAGAAGCCACCTGGATTCACACGCGAAGCTCCCTTCTTCCCTTTCTTCCCTTTCAGAAGACAACACTGTCACCTAGAATCCCTCACCTGCTAACTACTATCTTTATCTATCCACATTGATCCTCCCTGCTTCTGGCCTCCAGCCATCTCCTGCCAGCTCGGAAACTCACCCTGTCTGTTATCTCATCTTCTTCTAATACAGTCAACTCTCCTCTCCCTCGATTTTCCCCCATCAGTTTTAAATATGATCGAGACTCCCATGAACAAAATCAAATAAACTCTACCTTGACTCTATAACCCTCTCCCAGCCACTGCCCATCATAATCAAACCTCTCAAAACATCTGCCTGGGCCCTGGCTGGTGTGGCTCAGGGCACTGAGTGCCGGCCTGTGAACCAAAAGGTCGCAGGTTCGATGTCCAGTCAGGGCACATGCCTGGGTTGTGGGCCAGGTCCCCAGTAGGGGGTGCACGAGAGGCAACCACACATGGATGTTTCCCTCCCACTCTTTCTCCCTCCCTTCCCCTCTCTCTAAAAGTAAATAAAAATCTTTAAAAAAATAAGTGAGATCTCCATTATAAAAAAAAAAGCAGAAAAAATGCACCTGCCTGGGTTGGCTTTAGTCCCAGTATCTCTCTGATTCCCTCTCCAGCCCAGTCCTATGTGGCTCCCGCACCTGGTGCGTCACAGCGCTCAGCCAATTGCCAATGAACCGCCTGCCGTTCAACTCGACTCTCAGCCTTCGTTCCCTGTGAGCTCTTGGTGGCACGGCAGTTGTCACCCTGTGGTGACACCCTTCTTTCACAACCGTACCTCCCTTGTCCCCGCTGCTCACCACCACCCTAGCTTTTTCCTTCCTGTTGTCCTGGTTGCTCCTCCTGTCTCCCTTTTGGCTCATCCTCCTTGGTGAGGCCATTTAAATACTGGGAACTCCTCAAGACAGGCACAGGCCCTCTTCTCAGTCTCTCATCTCCCCTAGGTGGTCTCACCCACACCCACAGCTTTAACTAACACCTCAATGCAGATGCTCCACAGATTCCTGCCTCTAACCCAGCTCCCTCACTAGCACAGTCAGCAGCCGACTCCACATGCCTCCACCTGGATGTCTCAAGGGACCTCGAACCTAACACATCTAAAACAACGCACGTTCTTGCTCCAATGCCTGGTACTCTTCCCTTGCTCCCTATTCCAGGGAATGATACCACAACTGATGCTTATATATTGGGCTGGCCAAAAAGTTGTTTTTTTCCAAAAGATGGCTCTAGTAGTGCTTATTTGTCTCTAACTTCATTAGAAACAATTTTGTTAGATTGTACTGTGACAGCTGTCCTATCAATGTGCATTAAAACAAAACAAAACAAAACATCGCCCTGGCTGGTGTAACTCAGTGTATTGAGCACCAGCCTGCGAACTGAGAGGTTGCCAATTCGCTCCTTGGTCAGGGCACATGCCTGGGTTGTGGGCCAGGGTATGAGAGAGGCAACGGATCCAGGTTTCTCTCGCACATCCATGATGTTTCTCTCCCTTTCCCTCTTTCTAAAAGTAAATAAAATCTTTAAAAAAAATCAAACTTGATGAATTTTTGTGTAGCCATTTTAATATTAAAAATAGAAGAAAATACACAACATTTTTGGCATATTATGCGTTATTATTTCAAGAAAGGTAAAAATACAACTGAAACATTAAAAAATGATTTGTGCAGTGTATGGAGAAGGTGCTGTGACTGATGGAATGTGTCAAAAGTGGTTTGCGAAACTTCATGCTGGACGATGCTGCACTGTCAGGTAGACCAGGTGAAGGGGACAGCGATCAAACCAAGACATTAACTGAGAACAGTCAACACGCTACCATGCGGGAGAAGCCGACATACTCAGAATATCCAAGTCAAAAAAGTCATTGGTGAAAATGAAAAATGTGTCTTTTATTTTACAGAAAAAAACCATACGGACTTTTTGGCCAATACATGTCAGAAACTTTGGAATTATCCTTAATTCTTCACCCTGCCCCAATAACCAATTCATTACCAAGTCTCTCTAATTCATCCATTTACCGCCCCGCCCCCACCATCACTACCCAAGTCAGAGCCACCATAACTACTACTTACCTGGCCTACTAAGGAGCCTATTGACTGTCTCCTTGAAACCCCTATAAACCATTCTCCACACCAAACCTACAATGACCTTTTTATAACACAAATATGACTGTCATTCCCTCTGCTATAATGCTTCTATTACTGACTGCTCGTAGGGTGGAAAAATTCCTTCTTAGCATGGCCCATCGAAGCACTCATGGTCTGACCCTACCTCTCTGCTCTTAGCCTGCACTACAATTTCTCTCCCAGTACCTATACGCTAATGCCCTGGTCACACTGGTCTCCTTTCAGAATCCGTGCACATATGGATTCCCATGCTTGGAATGTTCTCTGTGCCCATACCCTGTCTCACCTCCTGACCAACTCCTGTTCTTCCTTCATGGCTCAGCTCAATGACCACTTCCTCAGAGAAGTCTTTCCAGGTAAATTCTATCATGCACTCTCCTACCACCATGTGCTTCTTCAAAGTGTTTCTCCAGTTTGTATGTAACGCTGCTTTACCTTCTGATTTCCAATTACTGTCCATTCTGTCCTGTATTAGGAGCCCAGTGCTACAGGTGCTTCACACAGGCTGATGGATGGTTGAACATCAGCAAAGGTAGTTGATCACTGGGACATAAAATCCCGATGAAAACTGGGTGTAAAGAAATGTGTGACACCATAAAGTCAAGGATTCCCCCCAAAATGTAGTGCTGACATAGGGTCCTGAAGGAGGGACACCTTGAAATCTCTCACCAAGAAAGTTAAGGGACTCCACTTGAAAGAGTTAAGTGATGAGCAAGGAAGCTCTTTTTCTGCCTATGGGGAGGGTAAGAAGAATACCTACATTTCACACTTCCTATATTTCAGATTTGTTTGAGTGTTATGCAATTCACATTTTCCTTTCCTAAAAAGCAAAATAACAAAGAGAATGAGATAAACAGATCCAAGTGTTCACTATGTTGTAGTGACTTTCTCATTTCTGCTTCTGTATCATCCCCGCAAGACAGCTCCCCCTGCCAAATTTTAAGATTTCTAAGAAATAACTAAGTATATGTCTATATATTTAAGTAAGTCTACCAACCACTACTTAAAAAGAGAGCGCCACAAACAATGCAAAATAAGAAGCTAGAGGCTGGAATAGGTCTTAACATCGGGAAAAGCCTGACCCCAGCTTTTCAGAAGCAGATGACAGCACTGGAGGCAAGAGCCTTCCAAACCTGGGCATCTCCGTGGTCAGTTACTGTCTACATAGAGTAATCAGCAGCATGAAAGAAAAGAAAAACTAAAACTTATCTACTTTGTTTTTAGCAGTCTTGATAAGTGAGGGAGATTAAGTTCATATTTCAAATGACTTTCAAGTTTATGCATATTTCAATAATTTCTGTTGCCCATTACATGAACAGTTACAAGTCGATTAAACAAAGCTTTAAAAACTATCCAAATATTACTAAAAGATGATTGGAAAGGCTTAAGAAGCCAAGTACTTCACCAGAAAAGGCAATGCAGTAAGTATGCATGGAGGGAGGATGCCACACACAGAGCAAATAAACCTGGCCTTCAGGTTCTAGACTGGATTTGGTGCCCCTTCCCCAGCACTCACATTAGTGACCCTGCCCAATCCCCTGGCTCTAGCCTGCCTACATCATGTCAGTGGGCTCTCTCCCTCTAACCAGTCCTCCTCATCTGTCACCTCCCTGTCTGTCCCCTCCCACCTCCTGAGTCAGCTAGTCACAAGTAGAGTTCCTCCAGACACTACCCTTTTCAAACTGCTGAGATCATCATGTCACCTAATCCACAGGACTCCTAAAACCAGGTTACCTGTCCTGCTAAGACTGCAGATTTCAGCACGGCCCATGCTCACAGCTGCAGGCCCCCTGCTCCCCCAGTCGACGCTGATGTTCTTTACTGAAACCCTTCCCTACTTAGGCTCCCAGGGTTCTGAGCACTGTGGACAGAGTGACGCACCCAGGCACACTTGGTTCACCGAAATGCCTACTGTTTGAGGGCCTCCAATCCAGTCGGGAACATTCCCTCACACTGGGTCGATTTAAAACCTGTGACTCCTAGTAGCAAAGATTTCAAAACTGCTCCACTTCCCTCGGGGTATTTTAGTTTCTTTCTCTCTCTCTCTCTCTCTGCTCTGTATTGGGACATTTACCTTCATTCCTTCCATGTTCAGACAAACGTTCTAAGGAAAACATTCCCAGCTTCCTTTAGCCATCTTGATGTATTTCTGTCACTCTCTGTCTCAATCCTGCAGACACAGCAGAGTCACTCGGGAGACTTTAAAAAGTGAACAGACAAGGACTATTGACCTCACATGCCTCCTGACAGGGCATGGCATCACTTCCGTGGTCTTCTCCTCAAGGAGGTATCACCTGCATTGAAACATCAGCCAAATGCAAATTAAGGGACACTCTACAAAATAACTGGCCAGTACTTTTCAAACATGCTAAGGGTATGAAGGGTGAACACTGAGAAACTGTTCCAGATTAAAGGAGATTAAGGGGATGTTACAACGAAATGCAATGTGATGTCCTGAATTGATCCTGGTCCGGAAAAAGGACATTAGTAGGAAAACCGCTGAAACAAGGTGTGTGGCTTACTTAATAGTATTGTGTCAATGTTTTTCCTGATTGTGATCATCTTACTGTGATTATCGAAAATGGTAACATTTGGGGAGGACGGGTGCAGGGTACTCCTTTTCCAATCATTTCATAAGTCTACAAAAAGTTCACTAATCCTCATATTTTGCTGTTTTCTTTCCACAGGGAAGAAGTACCCCTTAGTTGCAAGGCTGACGACTCTATGTATGCGGGGTGGAGAAGGGGACCCTAAAGATGGAGGACAGCTTTGCCTCAGTTCCCCCTTCCCCAGGTGCAATTTTGCCAGCTGTGCGGCCTCATGGAAGGTTGCTGGGCCAGATGGCTGCTGAGATCCATTCCAATTCTTAAGATCTCAAATTCTAAATGAAGGCTCTCCCAATTCTCTCTTGTCCTGGACATCTGTGTCTGTCCTCAAGGAACCCTGAAAGCCTGGCACTCCCCCTCCTCCACTCTCAGAGCCCCTGCACCCACGGGCCCTCCCCTCACTCCTAACCCTCCTCCCTGGATGCCAGCCCAGCCGTGACCTTGTTTCAGCCCCTGGCCTTGCAGTTTTGCATGTTCTCATCTGCACCTCTCATTCTCCCAGGACGTATATTCAAGGGCTTCGCAAAGGGCTTGCCTATCCCCTCTCGTCTCCCCCTCACTCCAGTGTCTAAGATGGGGATTTGCACATGGTCTGACTCCATGATTTTGTTAACTGACTGAACTGTCTAGGACATTTCATCAGTCAAACATGGTGTGCCGAGACACAGATGCTAGCCTCGTGTGGTCAGGGAGACAGCCTCACGTTCCGTACTGCCTCCCAACAGGGGCTAACTGCTTTGTAACAACATGGCCATGGAGAGAAGCACGGAAGAGCCCCTCACGACCAGCCTGCTCACGTGACTGAGAATGGCGTGCAGCATGCCTCACCAACTCGCTCGCTGCTGAATCCCCGCGGTGAGTGGCATGTGAGATGTGGTTGACCCAGTGTGATTGTACTGAACAGCCAGACAGAGTGGGAGTTTGTGGACACCAAGTAGAGGACAGTCACAGACAAAAGAGTCTGGGGCTTGGCAGAACTTCTGAGTCAAGGCTCCGCATTGAGAAGCGTCGTCTCCAACTGCCAGGGGGCTGGACGTATTAACCCTATGCCACAAAGCCTCACTGACTTCCACATACCACCGATTGTTAACAACTTTATTTTTACTTTATATCTTTTAAAACTATCTTTTAAATTTAACTATTTAAGTTACAGGATCAACTTAAGCAGTAACAAATATTCCAAAAGTCACACCTAATACCGCACTATAGTAACAACATCAGAACTATACTTCTTTCACTCCCAGGAGGAGGAGACAGGCATCACTTCCAGTTTTTAAGGGTGGTGTCCACAACAACTTCCTCAACTAGGACTGGAGCTGTGAGACTTTCCACTGCCTGCTTTCCCATTAAAAAAATACGACGAGGTGGAAAAATAAGTAATTAGCAAGCCAAACTCTGGTACAAATGGCCTATTTCAAGACTTCTAAAAATGCAGGTTTCGTGTTAATCTCTCACCTTAAACCCAATGTTCTCACAGTACTAATCACTGGACTATTTTACCATTATCGGTGGCAACTGCTTGGATACAAAGTAGTGATACAAAAACAACAATTTCAGAAGACTAGAGATGATTCGTACTTCTCCATTAGTGCCTCCAGACCACATCACTGAAGGGCTCGTTGCCCTTCTCACTTATTCCTCCTCTGGATCCAACAAGGCCCAGCTGCTCAGTAGAGCCCCAAGTGGCCTCATGGTAGCAAGTGACAGGTTGACAAGGCAGCTACTCAGACGGAGGTGCAGGGCTGTGTCTGCTGGGACATCACACTGGGCCTGCCCGCTCCCTCACCCCCGATTTTTAATAGACACAATTACTGGTAAAGCCTAACCTTAATGACACAAGGTTAAAGAGAACTTAAAGATAAACAAGAGTAAAATGGTTAAAAATGGTTAAAATGTGGATATGACTAATTCAGGATTTAAAAGGCAAATATATAACCTTAAAAATGATGTTCTTACTTCATAATAATAAACTTAAAATGATAGAACATTTTTTCCCTCCTATCAGAGGCAAAGACTTCTAAAAGATACACACTGGTGGCAAAAAAATACATGGACACAACTTCACTGTAATTTGGTAAAATGTAAAAAAAAAAGAGCTTTAAAAAAGTTATTCCACTGACCTGGTTAAACCAAGGGGTACCCACAGAACAGAAGACAATAGTAAGCTTTAAAAAAACAACTAAGTAGATCTACACTGGCATGCAAAGATGTTAACATTAAAAATAAAAAGCCCTGGCTGGTGTGGTCAGTGGGTTGAGCACTGTCCTGCAAACCGAAAGGTTTCCAGTTTGACTCCCCATCAGGGCACACGTCTGAGTTGTGGGTCAGATCCCCGGCAGGCGGGGGGCAGGGGCGGGTACAAGAGGCAACTGATCGATATTTCTCTCAGACATTGTTGTTTCTCTCCCTCTCTTGCTTCCTCCCCTCCCTCTAAAAATAAATAAATAAAATCTTTTAAAAAGATTAAAAACAAACCCGGTTGTAGAAAAGCATGATCCCATGTTCATGTAGTTGCCTGCCCCAGAGAGAAAGGGCGAGAGAGAGCGCGTGCGCATGAACGAGAACCCGTGAGGACATCCCACCGTGGTAACAGTAGTTGTTTCATGTGGTGGCAGAACTAAGACGAGCTGTATATTTCCTTTAAACTCAGTTGTGTTTTCTAAAATTTTTAGATAGATAAATATAGAAATCAACTAAAACTATTAGGCTTATAAAGGAAGCACAGATCTCACGTGCACACCCCTCCACCCCCCCCCCCCCCCCCCCCCCCCCCCACATTACCCAGAGTGCTCATGGAAAGACAGGGAGGGGGAAGCTGCAAATCTCAGCCTTCCCTCCCCACATCTAGTGATTTCAAATAAACAGGACTGTGACAGACAGATGCTGAAGTAAGGGAGAGAGTCTGATGACTCTTGGGTTGCAAGCCAGAGATACAAAGACAACATTTCTTAAACCAGTCAGTCAGGAAGAGAAAGACCAATTCTGGGGCAGAAAAAATACATTTGGAATTGAAGTGATGCCACAGTATGGAATCACAGCACCTTAAGTATTGAAAGAGGTCAATCAGATCAGCAAGTTTTAAATGCTTTCAGGGCCACTGATATCCCACTCCTGCCTGCCACCACTTTTTAGAAGTAAAAATCTTACGCAGAACCCTAATATACAAATTAGAATAAAGTAAAAATCAAAAAGTAAATGGAGGGATGAAGAGCACCTGAAACCATGCTCTACCTGCTTCTCTACAGTACTCTTTGCACAGAAGTGGGACATTAAGTTTAAAAGCAAAACACATACTTTCTCTGCTCCCCTCCTCCCCATTTCAAAACAAAATAAGAATCCCTGCCATCTATTTCGTCAGAAGTATCAAGTTTCTTCAGATAAGCAGGTAGCAAGCTTTTTGTGGGTCATATGGTCTCTGTCATAACTGCTCAACTCTGCCACCGCAGCAGGAAAGCAGCCACAGACCACAGGTCAATAAATGGGCATGGCTGTGTTCCAATAAAACTTTATTTACAAAGCCAGGTAATGGGCTGACCTGGGCCACAGTTTATTGACTCATGCTCCGGGAAATACTTGGTGGGTAGTGGAAATAGGCCGAAGGGTGAACCTGGAGTTAACTGTAGACAGCCATCAAATCCTTTAACTCTCCCTTAGAAATCCACTCTCTCATATCTTCTTCTCCTCCTTACCCTCAAGTTGCCTTGTCATCAGAGTTCTCTTAACAAGTTCACCTTCTGCCACTACGTCCATCTTCCCAAACACACTTCCAATCTCATCCTGTCTCTGACGCTGAGAAGCTGCTAGTGGGAATGTAAAATGGCACAGCAACTCTAGAAGAGAGTGGTGGTTTCTGATAAAATGAAACATTTGCTTACCATATGACTCCGGAGAACATTCTTGGGCATTTGTCCCAGAGAAAGGAAAACTTAAGTTCACACAAAACTGGTATAAAAATGTTCATAGCAGCTTTATCTGCAACAGCCGCAAACTGGAAATAGTCCAGACGTCCGTCGGGTAAATGGTTAAACACACTGCGGTACATCCATGAGCAGGACGGAGCACTGCTCGGACACCAAAAGGAATTCTGATATTCACACTGCTCGCACGGGTCTCATGGGAATTAAGCTGAGTGAAAACAGCCAATCTCAAAAGGTTATCTACTCTATGATTCTATTTATAAAACATTCTTGAAATAACAAAATTACAGGTTTAGAGAACAGATCAGTGGTTGCCAGCCAGGGTTCGGAATAGGGGAGAGGAAACAGGCGTGGCTACAAAGGGGCAGCAAGAGGGGGCCCGTGGTGATGGGACAGCTTTGAATCTTTGATTGAGGTGGTGGCTACAGAGAAACCACACAACTCTACATGTGATAAAACTGTGAGGCACCACCACACGCTCACACACGCACACACTATAAAACTGGTGAAATGTGGGTAAGGCCTGAGGGCTATACCAACGTCAACTCGCTGGTCTTGCCCTGTGTGTAGTTACGCGAGATGTTCCCGTTGCGGGAGACTGGGTAAACAGTACTACTACACAGGGGCTCCCTGTGTACTTTTGTCCATCTTCTCGTGAATTAATAATTACTTGAAAATAAAGATTTAAAGCAAAACAAAACAACAGCGGATTTCCCCAGCTATCTCAGTGTATCTGTAGGTTGTGTGCAAGGCTCTTTGCAATCTAGCACAGCCTACAGTTTTAGCCTCACCCCGCACCACTCACTCACATCCAATCACCCCAGAAAGCCGCTCCGAAATTGTCACCGATTTTCTGAACATGCCAGACTTTATGCGGGGCCACTTTCCGTCCCCTCATTCTTTGCCTGCAAAACACCTTAAGAACCAGTTCAGATGTCCCTTCGAACTTAATGCTAGCTCTGAAGAGGTACTAACTGCTTCATCCTTTTGGGCCCACAGAATTTCACTGATACTTCCAAGAACCTCTATACTCTATTTTATTATTTACATGCCAATTTCATCTCCTAGATTATAAACTCCTTAAAAACAAAAAAAAAAACTGATCCATGCGCCTGCCCCATTAGTGCCCAAATATGAGGGCACTAAAATGTCCAGGGATTTAATCAAGTTGAGAATCTTTTGCAAAAGATGACAATGAAATTGCTTCCACCGTCACCTTCTGCAAAAACTGTCCTGCTACGTGCTGTGCACACAAAACTTGGCATGATGCAATTCCCATAACTGAGATGAGCATCCTGTTTATTAAGTCATTCTTTTTAGAAACAATTTTGAATGATCTATTAAGCAGAATTTTTCATGTTTTTATTTATTAGTTTACATAACTGAATTTATTAGAATTTATATGTAAGTAGTTATTATTGAGAAATGTCTCAAAGGACCCATCTATTTTGGGGGGTTTAAGTCCATTTATTATTTTGTGTTATATTTTACTTTCGAGTTTCCTCATACCTATGTTTTAGCAATAGACTTACTTTGAACAAGAGCCCTCTGAATATATACTAATCTGTATGTACTGCCTTAAATAGCAAATCCTCAAGAAGCTATTAGATGACCTCAGTGAAACAAGTTCTTAAATCAAAGTAAATTAAGACAAAGAATGTGAGATGGAATCTAAAAGTAACCTGAGAAATATTGTCGGCGCCAAATATTTTGTAATGGGAGCAATTCTGTTATCACCCTGATTCCCGTATTAATTTAAGAGAAAAATCCTGCATGCACACATGCGCAACACCTTTAAAGAAAATGTTGGAATATTCTTCTAAGCTGACAGATCATGGGTGAAGAAAAACCTATTAATAACCTTCTGGTGTCAAAGATTACTCTAGACAAGTTTAGTAACCACGAGTCACTGTTAAATGGCCATGCTAGGAAAAGACTCCTCTCCTCCCCCCTCAAGTATGCCAGCAAACTTATTCCTCTCCTGAAGTGAGTGAATACAGCCATTCAACACCGTGAACACACTCATTCACAGAGATGAAGGGAACCAAGTGCATGCTGAGCGAGGCAGCCGTACCATCTTTATATAGCATGCGGTGGGCAGAAAGTGTGTAAACAGTCACTTCGCACACCAGACCTGTGTGGCTGCCAGCAGCGAAGGAACAAATTCCACCTCACCCCACTCCACTCCCAGGCCCCGTCACCTAAAAATAAGATGCTAAGAGAAACCATTTTCCCCCTAAAGTTATAAGGGAAGTAGTTTTCAAATTCTTTTAAAAAGATGTGGCATAGTTCCTAAGGGATTAATCTCTTTGGATTATATACAATTCTTAACATGGCAACTGTTTATCATATAAAACAAATGAAAGTACCAACATACTACAAATAAAGGAATAAGCAGGCACTCAATTGTTTTATTTATCACTTATCCATAACGTCACAGGACAGGACTGAGAAAATGACCATGGGTATAATGAACACAGCAGAAACAGGCGTTATTTTTACCGCGGGTGTGGCAGTTAGGAATGAGCACCATCTCTGACTCGAACACGACTGACCCAGGGAAAAAAGCTTTCTTCATGTGGATTGAGAATAACAACGGGAAACTGTTCTTCCTCAAACTACAACGGAGGCACCGTGCAAAGCACAGTGCTGTACCAACGTTAGGTGCATCAGCCACGCAGGCTTGAATGTCTTCTGCAAGACCCGAGTGGTGCCCTCGCCCACATGATACACACCCAGAGACAGGAAACTCGCTGTCTACCAAGGAAGCCAACATCCACCTATTATTTTTCCTAACATCAAGACGAAATTGGACTCCCTGCTTTACTTCTGCTCACAGGTCTTAATTCTATCTCTTACCACTATCTGCAACCTTTCCTTTCCTCTTTTTAGATAATTCCTTCAAAACATTTTACTAAGAGGTCTAGGGCTCAAATTTTATTCTTCTCTACTTCATATCTCTAGTTCTTTCCACTGTATCTCACAGCAGACTTGTGGATTTCTGCCAGCCTGGTCGCGCCCCTCTCAACCCACTCTAGCCTCTCCAAACCATTGGGTCTGGACTTATCTACACAGAGAAGACCACTTTGAATTTAAGTAGCGTATTTATATTACATCCAACTAGGCTTTTGATAGTCTTTCTGGGGACTTCATTCCATGACCTAGTCTCAGGGCCAATACCTGTGCTTTCCAAGCCACCATTATCTCAGTTAGTACATGGGTAGTCCCTTTTTACTCTCTTTATTGAGTTATAATTGACATAAAACAAACCACACATATTTAAAGAGCACGTTTTGATCAGTTTAGACTTGTTTACCCACCTGTGACCCATCAAGAGCGTGAACACAGCCGTCACCACCAGAGTCTTCTGTAGTCCACTCACTCCATCAAGCCTGCTCTAACCCTCCACATCCCTGCAAACCCAAAGCAATCACCGACCTGCTGTCTGCTACAGTGGTTTCCATGCAGTCTTGTACAAATGGAATCATACATCATATTCCCTTTATAGTCTGGCTTCTTCCACACAACATTTAATTATCTGAAGTCCATTCATGCTGCTGTGCACAGCAACAGCTGACTCTTTTTGATTGCTGAGTAGTATTCTGAACTGTCAGTGTGCTCCAACTGCTTTATTTACACACCTGGGCTCTCTCCTGTTTCCGACTACTGCAAATCAAGTTGCTATGAACACTTATGCACAAGTCTCTGTATGGACAACATTTCTTGTTCTCTTGGGTAAATACCTAGGAGTAAAATGGCTAGATATAAGTTTGGCTTTTTAAGAAAGTGCCAAACTTTTCCCAGAGTGGTCGTATCATCTCATAGTCCCATCAGCAGTTAAAGCTGCTCTGCACAATGACCAGTATTCGGGATGGTCAGGATTTTCAATTTGAGCCATTCTGTCGGTATACAGTGGTAACTCATCACATCTGCACTTGGAAGACAGTAGGACCAACAGAGCAGACCTCTTGAAAAGGATCATTTAGGTCACTGCTTCTGTGGGTGGTAGTACTCAAGGGAACGTGATACTTGGCCACCATCATAAATTTCAGAATATACCTGGCCATGACACCCTCTTAGTCACAAACTCAATATGCAAATTGTTACAATACTCTGTTTTATCCTATTTGGTAGAAGTTAAGAGTTCAGAAGAACCCTAAGGTGACAGGTGACAGTGCTTCATTTTAACTCTGCTGTGTACTCCATTTCCAACACACACAAATAGTTATTGAGTCCTGTCTTTGGAAGGCTTATGTTCTAACAGGGGGGGAAATACTGAACAAACACCATTGAGAATACTGAAAATGGTGACTGTCACACAGGAAACCACCACACAACAAGATCAGGGGAGCAGGAAAGCCAGGGGCAGAGGTGCACTTCAAGCAGGGGTGGCTGGGTCAAGAAAGACGCTGAGCAAACACTTGAACGCAATGAGGGAGTAAGCCAAGCAGAGAGCTGAGGGAAGAACATTCTAGCAAAGGAAACTGTCAAATGCAAAAACCTGAACACAAGAGTGTGACTGGAGTGTGTAAAAGAGGAAGCCAATGTGGGGGAGTACTAAGAGAAGGAACCATGGAGGCTGTGGGCTAGGGCCGGCATTTATTTTTTAGGAAAAGGGCAGATAGTAAATAGTTTATACTTTTCAGGCCACATAAGGTTGCATATTCTTCTCTGCTTTTTAAACCAACCCTTTAAAAATGTAAAAACCGTTCCTAGCTCATGAGCCTTACAAAAACAGGCACAGGCAGGATTTGGGCTGTGGAACTCAGTCCGAGCCCTTGTAGGGACTTTGACTTTTACGCGGAGAAAAGTAACATGACTCAGGTTTTAAAAGAACCGCTATGGTTGTAGGGGGACAAGAGAGACAGACCCACCAGGAG
>VMDR010001338.1:0-132656 GCA_007922815.1 Macrotus californicus | reverse complement strand
GGTGTAGGTGCACCATAGATGGGGGAGAGAGAGTGTGGGGAAGGCATGCGGTATACTCAGCCCAGAAGAGACACACATCACTCCCACTCACACCCCAAGAGCTCCCTGCCTTTCCCAGCCTCCTTTGCAGTTGGATGGGCCATGAGGCAGGGAAATGCAGGGAGCACGTGGAGAACGGTGAGCATAGCAGTCACTACCAGCTATTACCTGCTCACCCTACCGTTGAAGAACCAGAGGTACAGAAGAATGGAGGCGCTGCCTGGGGTCCGGCTGCTGGTGTGTGGGGAAGGCAAATTCAACCCAGGGTCTGTCCGCGGGCACAGGCCACACCATCACCTGCTCCTGCCTGCGCACCATCTCGTGTTTGCTCGGACACGAGGCTACCCTACAGGACAGAGGCCTGGGGTCTTGCTGAGTGGCAGGAAGGGCCCCACCCTGGCATGGGGTGTTTCCTTGGGACAATCCCACAGTGGACACTCCACACAGAGAACCTCGGGAGGTTGGCTGGTCACACCCCACCATCCATTCGCTAACTAACCTCTGCCAGTGGAGGTTGGTCAGAAGCATCTAAATGATAGCACGAGGCAGATGTTATGTGCTCGATTTTCCCCTCCAGAGTGTTGCAAGAGGGGAAACAGAATCTTTTTTTAAGCGAGCATCCAATGAAACTTAAATAAAACCAATAACTCTTTCAGGATGCGCGGCTCTCTGAGCTTCCCCCAGACGCTCTCGGCGTGTCATTCCTGGGGGTTATTTGGCAGTTGTTCAGTGTCGGAAAAGAAATACGACTCCTTCCTGGATATGTGTCTCCTCTCCTCCGCCCTGCAGCCCTCCCCTGTGGTGTCAGCCCTTTCTCTGCCCTTGCAGTTTGAAGTTGTAATAAAAAATGCCCCCCTAACCCCGCACTGCTTGGGCCGACATCAGCCCCAGGTCCCGGGTACTCTCTGCAGGCACCAGCTGTTCTGTCTCCCGGCACCAGCATCTCTAGGCTGAGATGCTGCAATTACAAGTCAATTAATTCTCAAGTACTCAGGGCTGATTATTCAGGGAGTAGATTATCCGTGCCTCTTGCTTCCCCCCTCTCTGTGGGTTGGCACTCATGGGCACCCCCATCAGCAGGCAGGAAAGGGAAAGAAAGTTTGCTGAACTTCCAGCCACCGGACCAGCTACGGGTCAGCCCCTTCCGTCTGGCAGGGAGGCAGCTAGGACCCTGGACTCCTCTGCTTGTGCTGCCTCTTCCCCATCCACGCAGATAATTTGGTGTTTACAATCATTTTCCAGCAAGGAGAGGGTAGCTGCAGCCAGCGCCAGCCTGGATCTTCCATCCCCGCGGCTGCTCCCAGCGGCCTGTGACGTCTGCACGCTTGACAACAGTGAGTGTGCCTGTGGGAGCAGCGAACGCGGGTGCGTGTGACACCGACGTTGTCAGCCATGGCGCGCAGCTTGATGGCAGGGGCTGTCTCTTTACAGCGTGAAATATGTCGTGGGATGTTGCGTAATGGAATAGCTAATGAATACAATGAATTTTTTAAAATGAAGCGGAGGCAGACAGAAACTGCTCCCCTCGTGTGAAAGGGACTTCTTTGCCAGCTTATCCAAGAAGGGGCTTGTTTTCCAACCAGAGGCCAAAGGCCCCCATCTTGAGGGAGCTAAACCACAGTACCTTCCTGAAAGACTAGGAGAATAGGAGCCCCTCCTCAGGGGACTGTCCCCAAGGCCCACAAGAGAAAGGATAGATAGCGGCCCAGGGGAAAGAGTGCCTGGCAGCTCAGAGGGGGTCCAAGGTCGGTCCAGGAAGGACGGAGCCACCACCTCCTCACAGCCTGGTCCACACCGACCTCTTGGGAATGTTTGGAGCTGCCGTCTCCTGGGTCAGAGCAGCTGAAGGGCAAGACGAGGGCCCTGTGCAGGGAGATGGGGCCCCCGGGGATCTAACTCATGTCACTGTCACCATCGTTCTACATCTAATCAACAAATCCGCATTAGGCACCTCCTAGGTGTCAAGCAGTGTTCAAGGCGCTGAGGAGTCAGAGGTGAACAAGACAGGAAGGCCCAGCAGATGGGACAGACTGTGAAAAAGTGGAAACGTAAAGCACAGAGCAGAGGGTGACTTGCACTCAGGTGCCAAGGCCCGGGGGCAGGAATGTTTGGAGCGCTAGAGGCACAGGAAGAAGCTGGAGGGCACGCACGGGGTGAACAGCAGGAGGGGGGCTGTTAGCGGCAGCAGGCCCGGGTCATGCGGGCCGCAGGCCAGGGCAGGTATGAGGAGCTGTGCCGAGCCTCTGGAAGTCTCTGGAAATCTCTGGAGGCTGTGTGGCTGCAGAAGACACCCCACTCATGAGCTAACGCATGGAGGCTTGTTAGCATGGGAAGATACGAGTGTCTCCTCACTGAACCCACACGCAGGAACTGCAGAGAGAGGGGAGCCATCAGAGCCGAGGCAGCCTCTCTCCAGCTGCCTCAGCTCCCAGGTCCCTCTTCTCAGCCCCTCAACTCCTCTGGACATAGGCCTAACCCAAGCACTCCAGCCCCTGCCCTGTCTCTAGCCCTACAGACCTAACCCGTCTTTCAGAGTCCTCCAAATTCCTAGGAGAGAGAAGCTGGTTGGTCCACCTCAGGTCAGGTGTCCAGTCCTAGAGGCCAATCAGCATGGCCAGGGAAGAGCAAACTCGCCCTGGAAAACATGGCTGCTGCTGGTGGTCATACTGTGTGTGGGAAAGCTCCCAGAGAAGAAGGACCAGGCTGGGCAGACGCCTCCCCAGTGCCTGCTGCTCGCCATTCTCTGGAGGTCCGTCTCAGCGGCCGTTTTTGACTGCCTCCATCCCTGCCTCCATCTCAGTCCCCACCCCCACCTCTACAGGAGACCATGGGCTGCCCAGACCACCAGTGTTCCCTTAAGAAGCAGGGAGCTTCCCACTCAGAGCTGCAGGGGACCCCAGAATCAGGGACAACAGAGGAGACAAGTCAAATCTTGAGGCTGGGGTCTGGCAAGCAAGAAGACTGCTCTGAAAACCCTGAACCAGACAAACAAGAGTTCACACGGCAAGGTCATGGTGATTGCTGGAACGGCTGCCACCCGGGATGACAGCCACTTAGCTGGAGGCTCCTGTGTGCACAGCAGGGTCTAAGTAGAAGTTGAGAGCCCGCAGCTGGGAGTGGGGGACCCTGGGACTGGGGGCTCAGCTCGGCTCTTCTTGCAACTTGGGGGCCTCCTCTCAGACCGGGAAGCTCGTATGCCCAGCCTCCTCAGTGCTCAGTGGCCAACCTGGCACCGCTGCGCCCAGGCCCCAAGAGGACCCAGTGCCAGCACTGTGGGACTCGGGCATGTCTGGGCCTCATCATCAGCGGTGCAGTCACAGAGGGAGTTCTGGGAGACACAGTGGCTGGAAGGGGTCAGTCGGGGAGCTGGGCGGTGGGAGCAGGAGAGGCATCCTCTCTCAGTCTGTGGGGCCAGGGGGAGCCGAGGAGGGAAAGCAGGAGTCAGAGAGAGATGGATTAAGGGGGAGAGAACGTGATGGGAAGATGGCGGACAAAAAGACAGGAAAAGAGGAAAAGATCAGGATGAAGTCAAAGAGCCTGAGAAGGACAGCTGTCTGGGCTGGAATCCAGACACCATGACCAACAACAAGCGTCTTGTACTTGTTCGCTAGTACCAGTGAGCGACCAGCACAACAGAAATGCATTGTCACAGTTCTGGGAGCTAGAGGTCCAAGGTCAAGGTGTTGGCAGGGCTGGTTCCTTCTGAGGATTTGAGAACAGAATCTGTTTCCAGCCTCTCCCCTTGGCTCGCAGATAGTGGTCCTCACATTCACGTGGTGCTCCTCTGTGAGCACACGTATCTCCAAATCCCCCTTTGTTAGGGACACCGAGCACATTGGACGAGGATCCACTGAATGACCTCATTTTAACTGGATTTCCTCTGAGAGACCCTATCTCCAATTAAAGTACCATTCTGAGGTACTGGGGGTGACGACGTCCATATGTGAATTCTGGGGGCACGACTGGACCCAGAACATGACCTGTCCTGTCGGTACCTCGTTTCCTCACCATCAAGACGGGTCACTCTGAGGATCTGGTGACATGCAGTAAATGCTTAACAAAAGCAGGTTACGTCACAATCTGTGTTAACTTTAGCTGGCATGGCAGGCAGGACCACGGCCCCCAAAGATGTCCACCCCTGCCTGAACCCTCACATCCTGTAAATATGTTACTCTCCACAACAAAAGGGACTTTGCAGATGTAATAAGGTTGCAGAATTTGAGATGTGCAGATTATCTGGGATTACGTGTATCCAAGCAGATCCGAAGTGATCATGAGCTCTTAAAAGCAGAGAAGATTTCCTCCCAGCTGCGGTGGCAGACAGGCACAACCACAGAAGGAAGGCCGGGGAGATGTGCCGGTGCTGGCTTTGAAGGTGGTGGCAGGCAGTCACGTGCCCAGGCACATGGTGACCTCAGGAAGCCAGCACCAGCTACCGGTTAACAGCCAGCAAGAAAATGCGGACCTCAGTCCTACAACCCTGAGGAACTGAACTCTGCCCACGGTCAGAATAAGCAGAAACAGGCTCCGCCCCAGAGCCTCCTGAAAGGAACGCAGCCTGCTGACACCTAGATGTTAGCTGGGTAAGACATTGCAGCTCTTCGCCCGCCAGAAATGGAAGGTAATAAAATCAGTGTTGTTAAGCCTCTAAACGTGCGGTGACTTGTTACAGTAGCTGTAAGAAACTAATACATTCTGAAAACGCCAGTCGAATAGCAGTGGGTGACCTGGTAGACCCAGCCCTCCACCTGGAGACCAGGGTGACATCAGTGCCCCGAGGGCAGTGGGTAACTCCAGCAACCACAGAGGACTGCTCTGTCCACTTGAAGGACCCCTCCAGGAACAGGGGCAAGACCAACACACTGGCCTTTGGAGCTGGCACAGCACCTGAAGGTAGAGCGCAAAAGCCAAGGGGTAACTGTGCCCAGGCAGGGAGACCCCTGAGGGTCCCCAGAGGGTGAGAGAGTCCCGGGGCCCCACACCACAGCCCCTCCAGCCTTCCAGACAGCTCCCTGACCATGGCCGGCTGAATAATGACCCCAAAGATGCCCATGCCCGCATCCCCAGACTGAGAATGTGACCCTGTGTGGCGAGATGAACTGTGCAGATGTGATTAAGGATCTTGGACTGGGAAGACTCTCTTGGACTATCCAGGTGAGTCCAAAGCAGTCACAAGGGTCCTTAAAGGAGACAGGAGGGTCGGAGTCAGAAAAAGATGTGACAGCAGAACTAGAGGTTGGAGCGGTGTGTCCTGAGGATGAAGAAAGAGCCGGGGGCCAAGGGATGCAGGAGCTTTTAGAAACTGGAAAAGGCAAAGAAAGAGACTCCCCGCTGAAGGAACACGGCCCTGCAGTTGCCTCAGCTTTAGGCTTCTGACCTCCAGAACTGTCAGGGAATAAATTTACGCTGTTTTAAGCCTCGGAGTTCAGGGTTGTTTGAGGACCCTGGCCAAGACTGCTTTCGTGACCAGCCATCGCCGTTCCTGCCTGGGCACCTGCTATGGCCTCCTCATGGCCTCCTTGCCTCCTCTCTCACGGCCTTCCATCTGTTCCAACCCGGCCAGCAGGGAGATCGAGAAACTACATCGGGTTCTGCCGCCTCTGTCTGCCCTCCAAAGACTTCTCGTCACACTTGGAACAAAACCCACGTCCTCACGGCGGCCTGCAGGGGCCTCGACCAGCGGCTCTCAACCTTTGCTGCACGTCTGCGTCCCCTGGATGCCCAGGAGGTGGGCCTGGGGATCGGCCCTTCTAACTCGCCAGTGGTTCCCGCGTGTGGCCGGGCCCAGGCGCAGGGGCCCTCCCCGCTGTGCCCTCCCCGCCCCCGCCCTGCCCTCAGTCTCTGCGCTCCAGTGTCCACACCCCTCCCCACACCTGCAAGCACCCTCTGGGCCCAGGCCTTCACACCTGCTGGCCTGCTTTCCCCGGACACCCGAGGGGCTTGCAGCCCACGAAGAGGTCTCCCTGACCCCCAGCATGCACCCCTGCCCCTTGCCCCTCCTGTATTGCCCCTGGCAGCACTCACACTGACTATGGAACACACAAGTGCATGCGTGTGCTCCTCATGCGTTCCCAGCAGACTCGGCTCCATGAGGCTGGGGGTCTCTCTCTGTGTGGGTCCCCACTAGCTCCCCTGCACAGGGCCCACCCAGAACATGGCTCATCACCTATTCGTCAGGTGGGTAAACAAATGCTGTGCTGTTACCGCAATCTCCGGTCGCACCAGCCAGGCCCCCATGAAAGCACACGCAGCAAAGAGGCTGTGAAAAGACAGGTCCCGCAGGAAGGCACCGGGTGTGCACTCAGCAGGCCTCGGACTGACTCCCAGGCCCCAGCTCACCCACCTGGCGAGTCATGGCACCTGCCCAAGCCCCAGTTTCCACGCCGGCAAGGTGGGTGGTGATTTACATCAGCCCACTCCACAGCTGGAGCAGCATGACCTGGCGGAAACACTGTCCTACCCTGGCTGCTGGCACCAACGTTCCCCTGGGGGACAGAAATGACTTTGTTGAGAAAAATGTTGTGACAAGTGCGTGAGTCCCTGTCACCTGTGCACACCTGTGGAAAGGCTGCATGTTGGCTCCCACAGGAGGCCTCAGGGCAGAGGTAAGGGCTCTGACTGGCCAGGGAGAGGTATCAGGCCATTCTTGGGAACCCAGGTGGAAGCAGCAGGGGCCAGCCGGACTCCCGCAGGGCTGCTCTGTGTGCTGTAGCCCCCCCACCCCCATAGGTCTTCAGTGAAGCCAGTTGAACCCCCAACATTCTGAGGGGCTTGTCACCATGGGAAGCCAAGTAGGCCCAGCCTCTCCTCTTGGAGCTCACCCCATTCGGGATAGGAGTCAGCTGTGAGAAAACCCAACCCCAAAGGCTCAGGGGCCTCCGGGCACCTGCACTGGTGGGGAGGGCTGGGGCTTTGGAGACCACCCACTCCGCAGGGAGCTGTGCCACACGTGCCTGGTTCTTAGGGGTTTGCAGGCCCCGGCCGAGCGCTGGAGCCCAGGAAGAACTGTGCAGCCGGGGACAGCCTTTCCCCGTGGGAAGTGCTGCTTGACCTTGAGGTGCTGCCCCAGGAGGGCTGGTTCCGCCCACAATTTCCAGAAGCCCCACGCTCACGGGAGCAGGCTTCTCCTTCCAGCTCCAGCATCCTCACTGGCATTTGCTCCTGAGAGGAGAGCCATGGAGGCCTGGTGTCAGGATAACGGAGAAGGATGGCAGCAAATATTCCTGCCCAGGACATCAGTCCCTGGCCACCCGTCCTCAGCAGGACTGGGGAGAAGGCCATCTGGAACGGCCCAGGGCCTTGAGGGCAAAATCCACGTGCGGCCTAAGTGCCCGCCTGGCCTCTGCGGGAAGCCTGAACAGCCTCCGAGCTGAGCGGCTCTGGCCAGCCAGCTCGGCCCTTTCTGAGGGCACAGAGAGGCCTGGAGCCTCTGCAGGTGGGGCAGAGGAGGGCGCTCTGCCAGGCCGGCGGCTCTCACCCCTGCGGGGACTCTGGTGACAACGAATGGCAGCCCTGCACACAGGCCAAAGGACCGTTTGGAAAACAAATACACCCCACCCTCGATTTCCAAAATGTCTCCTGGAGGGTGTAAGGGTTTTGAAGGCAGAGGGACTGGTTGGAACGGCACTGACCAGGACGGAGGAAGGAAGGAAGGAGAGTTTCTCGGTGCAGATTCTGGGCCAGGTCCGCAAAGCTGGCGCCTCCCGCCAGCGGCCCCACTTGAACTTCTGCCCGGCTCAGAGGCCCGCAGGAGTCCTTGGGCAGGGGTGAGTGAAGGGGCCCGTGTGGGATGATGGTGCCAAGGGTGTCGGGGATGCAGAGGGAGGGGTGGGGCACAGGCCCATCCGAAAGGGCACCTGCGGGGCCCTGTCACTCTCCTGCTAATGCACCTCTGAGAGTTTCCATCAGCCCAACAAAGTCCAAACTCCTGGACACCCCAAAGCAGGGCCTTCTCAACCTGCCCCCCATTTGCTTCCATCCTTCACACTGCCACGCAGTCGCTGTACGACCCACAGTTTCTAAGTCTTCAAGGTCACCGCCTCCCCCAGGCAGCCACCCCTCCCCTCGGCTGAGTCAGTCATGCCCTCCTCTGCCCTCCCACCACCTCTGAAGCACACCCTATTAATACCCCGTTCCAGCGCACACCGTGTGACATTCTGATCGCATCAGGCTGTGGAAGCGAGGGCCCTAGAGGCAGACAGGCTGAAAATCTCAGCGCCCAAACTCACTTGCTCTGTTATCTTAGGCCAGTTACTCAAACTCTCTGAGTCTCAGTTCCTCAGCGGTGAACCGGCCGGAATGCTGATGAAATGTTTCAGCAGCGCAAACGGAACGCCTACCGTGCCAGGTGCGCTGCTAGGCGCGGGGCACACAAACGCGCACCTGTCGTCACGACCGACGCTCACAGACTTGGGGCAGGGAACGGCTTCAAATAAAATCTTATACAAAAAAAACCTACTTCGACGCCATTGTGGTCACACTCACAAAGAAAAGTGCAAGGTGTGAACAACAGGCAGAGCCCACCTCGTGGGGGAGAGGGGTCAGAGAAAGTGTCCTTGAGGAGGTGGCATTATGCAAACAGGGTAGCGGCAGGCAAAGGCCCTGAGGCGGGAAGACTGAGTCCCTTTCCAGGAACCCAGAAGGGTAAGGTGACAGCATTTGAGGGCAGAGATGCTGTGCCTTTGGGCCCCCAGGGCCCCGTCAGTGCTCGGCACAGAGTAAATGACGTAGACAGCTGCCAGATGAGTGAGTGACTCCGTTCGGAGTTCAGCAACTCTGGTCCCATGACTAACTTCATCGCCACACACTGGCTGGCCACTTGCCAGGCCCCGCCCACACGCCAGGAGCTACGCGGGACTGAAGGAGCAGGTGGACCGGCCCTGGATGCTGCTCGCTCAGCCTTTCTGCTCCCAAAGCCAGGAGACGTGATCACGTGGGCCCCAAACTCAAGGCTAAGGCGTCAAGACTCATGGCAAAGACTAGCCGTTGTCCACTGACATCTGCTTCCCTTCTTCCACGGCGCTGACGCCACGGGCCTCCTGGGCTGTAGGCACAGCCACGCAAAGCTCCAGTCACTGGCTTGTGGGTGGGGGGTACCCCAGACCAGGACAGAAGGCACCAGGCAGGCCTCCTTCACATTCTCTCCCAGGCTCCTGGGTCACTCAATTTCAGCCCTAGGGGGTGGCAGAGCAGTGACTTGGAAGGAACTGAGGTCCTGCAATATCAGGCAGGGATAGAGCTACCCTATCAACTAGAACTATTACCTAATGGAGAAACAGTTTCTCTGTCCTCTAAGCTTCTGTATTACAGAATCTCTTTGTTACAGCAGCATAGCTTTGCCCTGACTAATACAACACCCGAGAAAGGGACAGGAATTTATGAGCTCAGAGCAGAAAGTGGCCATTTTGTGCTGCGAGAATCAAGGGAGACTGCCTGGAGGAAGATGGCACTTGCACTAGATTTAAGGAAGTCTATACTGGACAAACAGCAGTGTAGCCACCGGGGTATCCAGTAGGAAGAAGGAGGCTGATCCGTATGAGAATGAGACAGGGGGGAAGGCCTGACCTCCAGGGTCAGGAGAAGACAGCAAAGCACAGAGTCAAACGTCCACCTTCCCCGCTGTACATCAGAACGCAGACGTGTACAGGCAGAAACCACAGGAAAATGCAGACTAAACTGGCTGTGGGCATAAAGCACAAGGGAAGAAGAGGGATTTTCCTAATTTCCACTTCTTCCTACCGGGCGAGGTTATCTTTCACGAGGAATGCCTCTGACATGGTAGTAAGACTGTCCCGTGTGTCTGACGCACAGCACAGCATGCTTGTGCTGCCTTCCCAGGGGAGGAGTCACTCTCGGAACTTGCTGGACACGGCCCTGCCCAGCTGGACGTGAGCTTCGGGAGGAGGCCTCCGTGTCACCACTGGTCCTCAGAGTTTGGGGACAGAGGCAACGTGGAGAGGGGGTTGGGGGAGGCAACATGGAAGCGGGGGAGTCACTTTCTTTTAGTCAGGTCAGAGCTCAGTGGCTTCCCAGAGATAAAAGCCTCAGGGGCCAGGAGCTTGCCCGCTCTGCCTGGGCCAAAAGCAGGGAAGTGAGGCCTCACTGGCCAGGACCTGGCTGCCCGGTGGAGGCCTAGGCAACATCCCATCCCACGAGGCTGGGTCCCTTGTCTCCTGTGGCACCAGGGATGGATGGCGACTCAGAGAGGGAAGCTCACCCGCAAAATGGTGGCCAGATGAAGCTCAGCGGCTCCAATTAGTGACTCCTCAGATGCGGTCTGTCCTCAGTCAAAAAGGAGAAACCGAGGCAGCTCCCTGGCAAGGGCTGACGTCACTGGACTGCAGAGGCTTGCAGCAGCAGAGCTTTGTCATGACATAGGCCGGGCTTTGGGAACTCAGAGCAGGGAGAGGAAACGCGTGTAGGAAGCTGGTCGTTTGCATAATTCTAGAACACGGCTCAGAAAACATCTATCAAGAGCCCGTCAATGTTTGGGGCTTTGGGGGCCATCCAGCCCCTGTCCCAATCATCCCACTCTGACACTGCAGCCAAAAAAAGCGGCCATAGACAATACGTAAACAAATGGGCAGGCTGCGTCCCGGTGAAACTTCATAAAAACCGGCGCAGGCGCAGCGATGCAAGTGTACTCGACCCCACTGAACTTGAACACGGGGAGCCCTGGCGGGTACGGCTAACTGATCGATGTTCTCGTCTTGCACCGATGGTTCTCTCCCCCTCTCTCTCCCTCCCTCCCCCTCTCCCTCAAATCAACAAGGATGACCTCAGGTGAGGATAACAAAAGAAATACATAGATAGATAAATAAATAAGCAAGCAATGAAACAAATGTCTTTGGTGGGGCTAAAAAAAAGAAAGTTAACATGGTCAATTTTATGTTATGTTTTTACCACAGTTAAAAATTACAGTTTTAATTTGTCATTTTAATTTTTTAAAATGGGCAGTGGGCCAGATTTGGCCCCAGGCTGTGGTTTGCCAACGCCTGTTCTAGAACATCAGAGCTGAAAAGACCCTGGGAAGGCAAATCTGCCCTCCCTGCGGGACTAGGGCGGAGCCCTGACACAGGTTACCTCCTGCCCGGTCGTAAAGAAGGGAAGGGTGTGAAAGTAACAGGGAACGTGCCCATGTATGACTTCCAGCACGCTAGTATTTTCCAGTACAGCCGCTCCCTGACGCACGATGGGGGCGCGTCCTGATAAGCCCGTCACAGATGGAAACAAACCATCGCAGTGAAACACGCATTTCCTGCGTCGAACCCACCAAACACCGCCGCTCAGCCCGGCCGACACCGCACGAGCTCAGAACGCCCGTCCCCTGAAACAAGGGAGTAATGAGGACGGCGACACGTTCAACCAGTGTCAGGGAAATGGTCCCTATTAGAAGCCAGTGCCCTCTGGGAGCTTCACCTCCAGAGGCAACCGGCACCTCGCGTTCTCAGCGGCACCGTGCAGCTCACCGTGTGGCTGGGCCCAAATGCCCCTGAAAGTTAGCGCACGCTCAGGCGTTTGCTGGAATTCTTACTGATTTTGTTGGGGCTCTGGCTGCAAGTGTCCCTAGATTCTGAGCCATCGGCCCCAACTCCATTTTTCTTGCTGGCCCTGTGCTTGTTAGCACACCACCGTGCAGAGCGTGGGGTTCCTTCGGGGGTGCTCACCCAGGGAAGCGGCAGCACCTGGAGCCGCGGCACACTGCTCTGCAGGGCAGAGCTGCGACCAGCAGTGGCTGCTGACCTTCACTGAGTTCTTACGGCATGCTGCTGGCATTGTGCCAAATGACTAACACCCCCCTTTCCCCAGAATAGCCCTGTATTATACCCCCATTTTCACAGAAGGGGACAAAGAGGCTCAGAGAGGTTAGGGGACCTGTCCAAGTCGGTAGAGTCCAGGGAGGCCCTCTCACCTCCTCTCAAAGCTTCTTGCCTGCCCCATGCCATCCCCAAGGTCCGCATCTCCTCACAGTGCGCACACCGGAGAACTCTGGGATCTGCCTCCACCTTCGAAGTTGATCCTAATCAGTAACTCAGACGGTGAGTATCTGGGAATTTTATTATTAGTCTTTGGACTACACACGTGTGTTTTAAACACCATTTTACATAGATGATCTAGTTCACAATTTTATGTTTTAGATTTAAAGATAAAAAAGAAATGGCCTAAGGGTAGGGACAGAGCAAATTCAAGTCCCTTTGCATACTTAAGGGGCACCTAGTTCTCCATACCCTCAGATAATGTGTTCAGATAACATGCCCCAAAACTCCCTACCACACTAGGAATGCAGCCATTGGTTGAAACAAACAAACAAACAAAAAAACTCAACTAGCAGTGACTTAAATAATAAAGACATTGGATTATCTCTCATCACAAGGTCGATCGAGTGGTTCAGCGATGCAATTTTCTGAGATTCTCCCGGAGGCACAAGGTGGCTGCCGAAGCTCCGGACATCACATCTTCACCCAACCACTTCCAAAGGTAGGAAGTAGGGAGTCATCCCGGATAATGAGACTTTACTCATATGCCCACATCTTGTCATCAAGGGGAAAATATTTCCCAGAAAGTCCCCAGCAGAGTCCCATTTACATCTAACTGGCCAGAACTGGGTCATTTAACCACTGCTAGCCACAAGGAAGGCTAGGAAAATATCTGTTCTTTTCAGCCTCCATGTCAGAAGGACAAGGAAGGAGAGAGAATGTCTATTGGGCAGGAAACCACAATGCCTATCCCAACTCACCCCCACCTGTAGGCAAGGCAAGTACATCTGCCCCACTATGGATACCTCAGAACTGTCGAGTAACCCAGGCCCCACCTTACGTGGAAACTGGAGTCCATGCCACCCAGCCCCAAAGTAAACTGTTGAGATGTGTCTGTTTCCTCCAAAAGATGGTTGAGGGGTGGTCTGAATCACCCTTGACCCCCACCCCCAGCTCATGACCTGGCAGGGCAATAAGACTTGCCTTGTTGATCCATGGGCACGGTCAGCTGAAGGAAGTCAGCAAGCCCTCCCGCTGCCAGGATCTGGCCAGTACAATCTCTGCCCTGTGAGGGGACCCCAGTGCTAGGGCCTGAGAAGAGGGAGAAGCTCATTGCCAGAGGCCACTAGCCCTTTACACGCTGCTTCCAAATCGACTGGAGAACTGGAGCATCTGAGGCCCAGAGGTCCCCGTGGGCCGCGGCGGCAGGGCTCTGAGAGGGAAGCAGCGCCGGCCGACGGTCTCCCAGACAATGAGCATCTGGCTCTTAAAAGAGGACGACCCTGGAGACAGGGCCCCTGGTGGCCTGTTTGCCCCAGTCCCCACCACTCCAAGCTGCTTCCCCGACACCGAGGCCAAGGGTCGGCGGCCGTTTACCATCACGTGCACACGGTTCTTCTT
Source organism: Macrotus californicus (assembly GCA_007922815.1). Taxonomy (NCBI): domain Eukaryota; kingdom Metazoa; phylum Chordata; class Mammalia; order Chiroptera; family Phyllostomidae; genus Macrotus; species Macrotus californicus. The sequence continues at coordinate 119,241 of VMDR010001338.1, read as the reverse complement.
GCCCTTGGCTGCTTCCCATATTTGGGGTGCCTGGCCGGCCGGCCTTATAAACAACTTCAGTTGTGGGCCCGGAGGCTGCAGCGCTGAAGCCAGGCAAGTCTCCTGCTCCGCGGGGAAAGTAGCAAGTCCACGCTCACACCCATGCCTCCCTTCGCGCGGGGCGTCGCTGTGGGGCGTGATGGAAGCTGCAGTCTCGGTGCCCGTTCCCAAAGAGATGAAAGTCGGCCCCACCATCTCGCACTGGCAACCCCGTTCGCACAGGGAAGCCAACGTGCAAGATGGCCAGGCAGGGTGCCATCTCTGGGCCACGGCTCAGATGTGGCTCTGACGATTACCCCCAGGTGCCACCGGTCACGGCTATTGTCACGTGGTGTGTCGCTCCAGGACCCTGAGCGCTGACTTACAATCACAAAATTCAGGAGTGAAATGAAACCCAGAGACACACATGAAGGAGATGTGTTTGGCAGCATTTCTGAGATGACCAGGGTTCATCTGAGGCTTCCAGAGTGTCAGCCTTTACTGTGCGTGCTTTACACAGGGTGGTGCACTGAACCCCCACAAAGCCCTAGGGGCAGGGCACTAGTAGTCCTCTTTCAATGGGATGTGAGAACCAGCCCCTATGCAACATCCGGGGCCTCGCCTCCTGCTCCCCGTGCCCTTTTGCAGGCCCCCTTCCCACTGAATCGGAGAGGACCTGTGTGACCTAGCAAACATTGCAGAAGGGACGGTGTGTGACTTCCAAGGCCAGGTCACAACAGGCATTGAACTTCTGTTTTGGCTTTGAACCACTTGCTCTGGGGGAAGGCAGCCACCCCGTTGTGAGGACTCTCAAGCAGCCCCGAGATGAGGCGCACGTGGAGAGGACCCCACTGGCGAGCCCCAACTCGGCAGCCTGTGAGCTGGTCACCTTGCGGACGCTCCAGCCCCGGGCAAGAAGACTGCAGCCGCAACCCACACCTGCTGCAGTCTCAGCAGAGACCCCCAGCCCAGAAACGCCCACCAAACTGCTCCGAAACCCCTGAGCCACAGAAACCATAAGAGAAATCAATGGCTATTGTTGCTTTAAGTCACTAACTTTTGAAGCAATTTGTGAGGAGGCAATAGGTAACCACTGCAGGTGGTAAAAGTCAGGGAGGGGACAGAAGTTAAACAATTTGCCCAACGTCATACAGCTAACAAGGAGTGGAGCCAGGAGGTGAACCCAGCCGCCTGTGCGGGAGGCCATGCAGCCAGGATCTCCGCTAGATGCCCCTCCGGCGCGTCCTGGAGAGAGCCGGTTTGTTTGCTGGATCGCCCTGGTACTGACGTCTACCCTCTGCTCCAGGTTTTGCCCACGTGAACCCATGCCACTCCCCCCCAACTCTGGCAAACAGGCACCGTGCCCTCCATCTCCTTGTTTCTGCTCAAATGTAACTAACCAAGGAACAAACCAATCCATTTCTCCGTTCGGAAAACTCAAGTAGTAGGTAAGCTCCCTGAACCTCCTTAGAAAACACCCACTGCTACGTCCAGGCGCCTCTCCGAGCTGATGTCACAGTGTGGGGACACCTTCCAGACCTTTTTCTCTGGTCATTTACCTTCATGCCTCTGTCCCCAAAAAAGTATCCGGCAGAGCAAGTACAGGATTAAAGTCTCAGAAAATAATGTCAAAGCAAAACACCCGTCACAACCAAATACACTGTGTGACCCCCTCGGTGTGAAGACCAACACAGGCAGAGTGGCAAACAGTGGTCAGGGCTGCGGTGACGATGTTCCATTGTCACTTCGGGGGGGGGGGGGTGACACGAGGTCATTTCATGACAAATCATTAGGCAAGGCGTCCTCCTTCTGTGCACCTCTCTGTAGTTCTAAATCATAAAAGGCTCTGTTTAAGAAAACATGCACGTTCTCTGCTTTTGTTACATCAAATTTATTGTTCTATTTTCTAAACGCCGCTTGTGTTCCCTCACCAGTAATTCCATCCACTTGCCACCTGTAGACACACTTCATTCTTTTTAGCAGCTGCAGCGTGCTCTCCACAGCCGGCACTCCACAGCTCATTCGGCTCTCCCTCTGCTGACTAACACCTCGCTTGTTCGCAATTTGAACCAGAGTGCAATGAACACCTTTGTGTGTACGTGCATATCTCTGGGAATGGCCCCAGCAGTTGGAATTGCTGTGGCAAATACAATTTTTTCGACTTCCAGTCAAGATGGAGGCATAGGTAAACACGTTTCGCCTCCTCGCACAACTACAGAAAAAACTACATCTAGAGTATGAAAGAAGTATCACCCAGAACTGTCAAAAAAATCGAGCTGTATGGAAGTCCAACAACCGAGGATTTAAAGAAGCCTCATTCATCCAGGCAGGTAGGCGAGGCGGAGATTCAGAGAGAGGTAGAGAGGTACAGAGACGCACGAAGCCACAGGTGTGGCATGGAGCCGAAGGAGTGGCGTGGAGAGGTGGCAGAACGGGTGGTCCCACATTCACAGGCGGTGGATAAAAATTGGGAGGGACACCTTGAGAGCAGGGGATCCCAGCCCCCAACCAGACCACCCATCAGCCAGGGTTCCAACTCCAGGAAGGTAAGTCCCCATAACTTCTGGATTTAAAAACCAGTGAGTGTTGGGGTAGCAGAAGAAACTGCCAGGTTATCAGGAGACTCATCTGAAAGGGCCCACAAGGATTTAGGACTTACGCAGACCTACCCCCTCTGGGAGGCAGCACCAGGGCAACAGCTAGAAGGGCACCAGTGGCATATGGAGAGAAAGTGAGGTGACAGGAAACAGGGCGAGTGCTGGGAGACAGCTTCCTCCTGGGAAAACCTCCAGGAGCCAGGCAGTGGCATTGTCCCCTCTCTGAGCGCTACCCCCACACAGAGCCACAAAGCAGGGAAATGGGTCGCCCCACCCTGGTGATCACCTAAGGCTCTGCCCCAGACAGTGTACAGGTCTGCTTTTCTACAATAGGCCATGCTACCAAGACAGGGAATCAAAGCAGCTCTACCTAATACACAGAAATAAACACAGGGAGGCTGCCAAATTGAAGAGACAAAGAAACATGGCCCAATTGAAAGGATAGAACAAAACCCCAGAAAAAGAATTAAACGAAATGGAGATAAGCAACCTATCAGATGCAGAGTCCAAAACGCTAGTTATCAGGATGCTCGAAAAACTCATGGAGTACGGCAACAGCATGAAAAGGCCCAGGCAGAAAGGAAGGTTAACACTCAGTGAAACAGAGAAAAAGCTACAGGGAAGCAACAATGGAGCGGATGAAACTGAGCATCAAATCAATGGTTTGGGACATAAAGAAGAAAAAAGCAATCAATCTGAACAGCAACAAGAAAAAAGAATTGAAAAAAAAAAATGAGGATAGACTCAGAAGCCTCTGGGACATCTCCAAATGTACCAACATCCGAATCTCAGGGGTACCAGAAGGAGAAGAGGAAGAGCAAGACATTGAAAACTTGTTTGAAAACATAATGAAAGGAAACTTCCCTAATTTGGTAAAAGAAATAGACATACAAGTCCAGGAAGCACAGAGAGTCCCAAACAAGTTGGACCCAAAGAGGAACACACCAAGACACATCCTAATTAAAATGCCAAAGGTTAAAGATAAAGAGAGGATCTTAAAAGCAGCAAGAGAAAAGCAGAGAGTTACCTACAAAGGAGTGCCCATCAGACTGTCAGCTGATTTCTCAAAAGAAACTTTGCAGGCTAGGAGGGACTGGCAAGAAGTATTCAAAGTGATGAAAAGCAGGGACCTACAACCAAGATGACTCTATCCAGCAAAGCTACCATTGAGAATGGAAGGGCAGATAAAGTGCTTCCCAGATAAGGTCAAGTTCAAGGAGTTCGTCGTCACCAAGTCCTTATTCTATGAAATGTTAAAGGGGTTTATTTAAGAAAAAGAGGATCAGCCCTGGCTGGTGTGGCTCAGTGGATTGAGCGCTGGCCTGCGAACTGAGGGGTCGCCGGTTCGATTCCCAGTCAGGGCACGTGCCTGCATTGTGGGCCGGGTCCCCAGTGGGGGGTGCGTGAGAAGCGACCACACATTGATGTTTCTCTCCCTCTCCTTCTCTCTCCCTTCACCTCTCTACAAATAAATAAATAAAATCTTTAAAAAAAAAAAAGAAAAAGATCAAAACTATGAACAATAAAATGGCAACAAACTCACAACTATCAACAACTGAACCTAAAAAACAAACCAAGTAAACACCCAGAACAGGAACAGAACCACAGAAATGGAAATCACATGGAGGGTTATCAGCTGGGAGGGGGAAGGGGGAGAATGGGGGGAAAGGTACACAGAATAAGAAGCATAAATAATAGGTAAAAATAGACAGAAGGTTAAGAATACTACAGAGAATGGAGAAGCCAAAGAACGTATAATGCACGATGCATGGACATAAACTAAAGGGGGTGGATTGCTGGAGGGAGTGGAGGTAGGGCAGACTGGGGCAAGGGTAGAAAAATTGGGACAACTGTAATAGCATAATCAATAAAATATATTTTTTAAAATAACAATAAAAAGTATAGTGAATATGCATTTTTTAAAAATTGCTGTGGCAAAGGGTATGAACATTTCAAGTTTTAACAAACATTGCCAGATGTTGTCCGCTGTGGTTACAGCACCAGCAATACCTGAAGATCCCCACATTCCCACATCTTACCCCCTTGTGATATCATTAAATTGTTCCTTAGTGTTCCTTTTGCCTCAGTACTGTCCATGACGGTCACAGATGAAGAAACAGAGGCTCAGAGACCTTAAGTAATCTGCCTGATACCACACAGCAAAGAAGTAGCAGCAAGAAGACTTGAATTCGTTAGAAAAAAAAAAAAAAAGACTTGAATTCAGATCTGTTGTGTCCAAATCTCAGCTCCTGCTGAGAGATGGGGTTTTTTCTCCTCAAAGAACAGGTGCTCCTGAGATACGCCGTAGATAATACCCCCACCGAGGAGCAGAAGGCAGCTGAGACACGTGGAGCGTGGTCCAGGGGCTGCAGGTAGACCACCAGCTGCAGGGAAATCATCAGGGAGATGAGTTTGAAATGGAACCTACAGCCCTGCCGCCGACTCTGATGTAAATTAGCTCAACGCTCTGACACAGGGCATTTAGAGCAAGGGCACGCGGGGCTCTCAGCGGCTCCCGAGCAAAGTGAAAAATAAAACAGTCTATGAAGCTACGAAACGCAGTAATGAATGATAACGCGCCCCACAGCCGCAGGGGGGATTTGCTGGAAAATCAGCTAAGAGCCCATCGGAAGGGAGGTCCGAGGACTGGTGGCAGGAGATGGTGGAGCGTGGCCAAGAGAGGGCCGGGCACACAGTCGGAGAAGCCCGGGTGCGAGTGGCTCCCACACCTGCTGGCTGGGTGACCTTCAACAGGTTCGGGAGGCTCGCAGAGATTCAGTTTCCTTGACCGTGAAACAGGACAGACTGCCTCACAGGCGGTTGCAGGGATTCAACGGGAGGGGGACTGGATGCGGCCCGGGGCTGCCCCGCCCAGCTGTTCGGGTTGTGGGCGGCAAGCGCCCGTGCTGTGCGGTCGACCCCTCGGGGTCAGAGCCTAGGCTTTCTCAGGTCCGCCCAAACCCCTGACAGCGCAGGGTAGGTGCCTAACAAAGGGGAGTGTTCTGGTCACCGCAGCCCGATGTCCCACTGGGGGTTTCAGGCCATTCTGACAGTGACTGTGGCCAGCGCTCCCCTCCAGAACCCAGAGGAAGCCCCATGCAAGGGTCCCAAAAGCAGGCTTCGCAGGCCTGAGCAGAATGAGCATGGCCCCGCCCCGGCCTGTGCGGGGAAGCCTGGGGACTCAGCTGAGAGAAAATGAAGCCGGAGTCACCGTGTTCTGTGCCTGCCAAGGAGCTGCTTTGTACCTACGGCACAGCCAGCCCTCAGGAAAGGAGGCGAGGGCCGAAGAGCTGCCGGCCAGGTGGAGAGAGAGCCTGGCCCTCCCCACAGGGAGGAGGACAGGAGCCCCACCTCCACTGGGCGCTCCCCTGGCACAACCCGTGCTGTTCTTTCTGCCTTGAATGCTCTGTTTTGCCAGTCCCAACCGTCCTCCCAAGCCCGGCTCCAGTGCCACCGTCTGCAGAAAATCTGCCCTGGTTTCCCAGCCCCGACCCCCAGCCCCAGCTAGAAGGGCTGGCTGGGGGTACCTTAATCACCCCTGTAACCACCCCCTGCAACTGAACACAACCAGCTTTCTGTAGGTCTGATAAATGAAAGAGTAAATGAGTGAGAGACAGGCCTTTGCCTAGGACCCTATGAAAGAGCAGGAACGCCCATCCCCGCCTGTCCTTTTATAATTAGGACCAGCAAGGTCTGAAGCCAGAGAACAGTGGGTTAGGACAGGAGAAGGCTGACAGTTGGGCGTGACGTGCCTGTCATTCGGATGGCCCCAGGGACTACAACTGTGACCCACAGCCAAGGCAGAGAAATGCCATGGCAAGCCCTGGCTGGAGGGTAATGAGCTCAGGGAAGAATGCTAGCATGCCACAGAAAGAATCTCTAGTGCGCTCCGGTCTTGCTGGATGCCCTGCACTGCGGGGTCACACTTCTATTCCAGGGTCACTTTAAAAGAAACGAGTCAGACAACCACGGTGCTCCGGGTCTAAGGCCAGCCCCGAGCTCAGCCATGCCGAGCCCCCTTCGTCCTGGCCCTGGGTCTGCCCGGGCACTGGTCCTGCTGCACCTTCCCTGTCTGCACACTGACCCCTAGCCCCTTCAGCCCTGAGCACTTCCAGGGCAGGGGCTGGGTCTTGCAGGATCTTGCAGGAACTCAGGAGAGGAGCCCCGGTAGCCCGGCCCACGCCTGGTCTCCACTGCAGAACTGGCAGTGAGTCCAGAAACCTCAGCAGCTTGCCATACCAAAGAGTTATGCCCTGCTCCTATCACTCCAGGGCAGCAGGTCGGCTGCAGCGCCTCTGGGGTCAGCTGCTGCTGGCTGTGCAGGGCCCCGTGTGTCCTCTCCCTCTGGGACCAGGCAGAAGAAACGCCCACTCCTGGGGCTGTTCTCATGATGGAAGGCAGAAGCTAGAGGAGGGCAGAGGTTCTCCATGCCCGGACGTGGCCAGTCACAGGTGCTCCCATTCCAATGGTCAAAGCATGTCCCGTGACCAAACCCAGGGGTGGAGACAGGAAATGCCTACAGCCTCCTGGGACACTCGGCAATGGCGGGAGGAAGTGAGGAATTGTGAACAAACAGTACCATCTATCATGATACGTTATTTTTTGCTCTCCAGCCTGTTCTCTCCCCTATTCCAGAAACATGTTCCACGTGGTTTGAGCAGGCCTAACCGTCCCCTCACTGGGTAGGCACATGATCCAGGGGTGTCCAAACTTTTGATGTCTCTGGGCCACACATTAAATACACAAACACTAATGAAAACTGATGAGCAAAAGCAAGGTTTTAAGTAAATTTACGATGTTGTATTGGGCTGCATTCATACTATCCTGGGCCCCACGCAGCCCTGGCTCCCAGGTTGGACAACCCTGATAGACCAACCAATCAGAGTACCCCATTCATAACCCCACCCCCAGGCATGGTGATTGGTTCAGGAACGGACATGTGATATAAACAAGCCAATGAGAGCCTCCCCTGAGACCTTCCGGCCAGAGCCATCAGGGTTGCCTGGCAGGCAGGGTGCGACTGCAGGGCCGATAAGCAGCACCCTGCCCCCACCCGCAGAAAGCAGCGCAGTCCGCAGGAGCAATGACGGAAGTGTCCGGGGCTGCCCGGTATCGTGCGGAATGTGGCTGGAGCAAGTGAGGAAGTGAAGTCGAATTTTTATTTTTGTTCCTTTACATTCAATCTAGAACCCTATGTGGCTGGTGTGTAACGTAAGGATGCAATGGGGGGGGGGGGGGGGACGCGTCTGTGTAAGGCTGAAAGAGCGTTCTGCGACATTTTGGGGCCCTTGCATCCCGCTGAACCTGATGCCATCCAGACGTTGTCATTTGTAAGAGTAAACGATTTTCTTTTCATTGCATAAACTAGTAGGGTTTCCGTCATTAGAAGTGGGAGGTCTCAACTCTTGTCATCATCCGCGGCTATCACCCCTATTTACTTCGTCCTACTGTGTGCCAGGCATTCAGCTGAGCTACATACGTCATCTCACGGATCTTCCCAAATTCACCATAAGCCCCTTGGGAGCCTCACAGCCTGGGCTCGGACCCCACCTCACCGACTGCGGGCTGTGACACTGGGGTGGGGTGCTCTGGCCGCCTCACCTCTCCTGCCTGTGCCGTGGGCGTTGATGGCAGTCCCGACCTCGCAGGTGGCGAAGGCCAAGCGAGTCACTGCACATGGGCTGCCTGCAGGAAGCAAATGCTCCCACTGTTGAATGATTTTTATTACTTTCTTCCTAATCCTGCAGGTGGGTAAACAGAGGCTCACAGAGTGGCAAAGGGAGAGGCTGTGGCGGGAGCGGCGCCAGTCGGCCGGCACGCACGGCATGCGGGGAACCTGAGTCCCGCGCAGCTCGGCTTCGGAGCTCAGGCTTTTAGCTCTCAGGGAAGGAAAACTATTCTCTTTTTAATGCTTCCCCTGTCATTCTGTTAGTGCCAAGGAGGAAGTCTCAGCTCGGTGCTGATTTGTCTTTAATGCCTCCCTAGCTCTTGCACAAAGAGAGAGCAAGCCTCAGGCTCAGAGAAAACTGTACTTTCTGGAGGGGATTTAATAGGACGCATGCTTGACGTCTGTGCTGCCTGCTCCAGGAAGATGCGGGAACTTCCTCTCTCTAGAGGTGTTATGGCTCCCTGTAGCCAGAAAGGCGGCGCGTAGAGAAGGGAGGCCTCGGCATCAGGGAGCCCTCGGAGCCTGCAGGGGAGGCCGACTGTCAGCCAGGCTCTCGTTCCTGCCCCGGTAACTTTCAGAGTGGTGAGCAGCAGGGCACTGGGAGACCAGCAGCCTTCTGTGACGCCGCCGGATGTCACACAGCCTGAATCAGCTGATGGACAGATTCTCACCCGTGCGGAGAGGAGTCGCACAAACCACCTTGCCTCACAGTACGTGATCAGGAGTCAAAGGTCTATGTCTGAGTCTCTTCTCCGCCAGGGCCGAGGTGAGCGTCCTTGGCAGTTCGCTGCCCTCTCTGAACCTCACTTTCCTTACCTGAGAAATGCAGATAACAATACCTACCTCCTAAGAAACAGGTGAGACTGCGCAGGAGGAAGCACTGTGTGAAGAACTGAACCAATGTGAAGGATCGTCACTGACATTCCTTGAGTATGAGTGGACCACGTGTGCGTGGGAATCGTCAGTGTAGAGTAAACAAGTGACACTAGGGTGGGATGGATCGCCGGTGCCTCTCTGAATTGGCTTGGCTTTTGTGGCTGTCTCACTGTATCTTGCTCTTCCCAGGCAGGGATCTTTTAACCGCCTGCAGAGCCTAGCACAGCATAGGCATCAAGTACTTGTTGTGTGGGTGGATTATGGATGATGGATAAATGGATTCTGGATGGGTACACGGGTGGATGGGTGGATGGATGATGGGTGAAGGATGAAGGACTGAGGGGTGATGGATACATAGCGAGTGGATGAAAGATGGGTGGATAAATGGTTGGATGACAGATGGGGGTGATGGACTGATGGGTGATGGGTATGTAATGACTGAATAAATGGATGGAGGGTGGACGGCTGACGAGTCCAAGCACAGATGAAGATGCAAGTCCTCTCTGCTACTAGAATCCCAACTACCCCAAACTCTCAAACCACAAGGACCGTGTGTGTGCATGTGTTGCATGCATGTGACGGGTTGTGCTATCCTGAAGAAGAATTTGGCAGAGAATGTGGGTTGTGGGGGGGAAGTTTAAATAAAAATGTACTTCTAAAACAGCTTCCAGACTCTGCCTCTGCATGACTGCATTCTCCCCAGTCCCTTACACCAGCTACACTCCCAACCTGTGCAAGGGGTGTCCGGGTCAGGGTGGGGCTAGTCAAAGGGAAAGATCACAGAAGCCACCCCATGACCCTCCGCACAACACGGCCCCAGGAGCACCAGCTTGGCTCAGACACAAATGCTCGGGAATGAGAGCGGTCCAGCTAACCCCGTCTGCAGAATGTCCAACTAGCAGAGCGGCCCATTCTCCAGGCAGCCTACTTATGATGGGCTGGTTTCGGAGTTTATCTGCCTTACCCTCCGCCCCTCGGGGCTTCAGAAATGGGAGCCAGGCAGCCGTTTCTCCATCCACAGGTAGTAACCTCATGGAGTCTAATTTGCAGGCCCTTTAACCTCGCTAATGGAAGCACACGGGCAGGGAGGCTAACCATGGTTACCAGGGGTCAAGGGAGTTTTCTCAGGGATGCTTTGATGGGGTTGGCTTTCAGCTGAGGCCAGAAGGACAAGTAGGAGAACACAGGTAAGTCTCAGAATGGCTTGCCTAGCACACAGTCCACCGCACAGGGGCTTGCCCACCCTCGTGCATGGCGTGTGTTCACTGGTGAACAGGTAATTATGACAACGTGTGGGCACAGAGGTAATTGCCTACTTCTCTGTGAACTGTGGAGGCAGAGAACAGGGCGTGGCAGCATGTCGGGTCACCGACGGAGGCAGCCTCGACAACCTGGAACGAAGAGGAAGAAGGAATTTTCCAGGAGGAGAAGATGGGGAGCATCTCAGAAGGAACCCGCTCGTTAGAGACACAGAGGCAGGACAAAGCTCTCTGAGTTAAGGTGGGGTGAGGGCTTCAGCTGCGTTTCCGCCCCTCCGGTACCCGTGTGGCCTCCTCTGGAAGCAGGAGCTAGACTCTCCCTTAGGAACCTCACTCTCTGTCTGGTGGTTCCTTTGAGACTGACCCCACCCCCAGCCCCAGGGGGCAGCGAATGACCCAGGCCTGGCCTGTCAGAGCCACAGGTATCACGTGGCAGGCTTAGGGACCGCAAGTGACCCAACCCTGACTAATGAGCCCTCCCTGGGATGGCCAAACGGGGCAGGGGATGCAAACCTGGGCTTCCCCATGAAGAGGGCTGCCGGGGAGTCAGATCCACAGAGGAGGCAGAACTCGGAAAGACAGGGAAAAACACAGCCAGAAACAGAACGCAAGACAAAGGGAGGCGGAGAGAAAGAGGGAGGCACTAGAAAAGAATGGGACAGGATGGAGGGGAAGGGATAGGAAGGGATGGGGTGGGACTCAGCCTGGCCCTTTGCAGTGACGCCACCCTGGCCAGGCTGAGACTATGAATGTTACCTGAGCTCATCCACTGACTTTCCCAAGCAGGATGTCCAAGGGCTTGAGGCCACTCTAGGCTATACATGGACATGGTCACTTCTCCAATTATGGGAAGCTTGACCTTAATTTCCTGCCTACTTTAAGATCCCAGATTCTTTGTGGCAAAGCTGATGGGGCCTGAGAGATCAGCTCAGTTCTGACCCCACTGGTGCTCCATAAAGAGCCGCCCAAGGAATTAGCTAATGCTGCCCTATGTAAATGTTCACGTATAGGCAGGACTCGCTTTCCAGCTGTGCAGGGAGCCATCTCCAGCAGAAGGCCCGCTCCATGCCAGTTTCCAAAGGGCGCCACTCCGAGGACAGCGTGCGTTTCCCAATTCCACACCTTGACATCAGTGGGGAAACATCGTGTCCTGGGGCTTCTTGAGCTTTGGCAGGAATTATAACCCCACCGGAAAGGAAAATAATCTGAAAATAGAGAAAATTGGGATTTCTACTGAAAACGGGACTCAAATTCATTATGGCAAGATCAGAGGGAGCTGGGTCTCTTGCGTATTCAGGAGACACAGGCAGAGAAGAGACAGCGCCGGCTCTTTGCCGGAAGGTTCCTCTCCAGTGAGCACCCTGACTTTCAGCGTAGAAATGGCTGGAGATGTGTGAATGTGACTGGAAAACCAGAAAGGCTCTTCTTCTTAATTTGGGTCTCTGTCGGAGTTTAGCCTCACCCTGGATTAGGTAAGGCAACTGAAACAAGTAAGAAAGTTCCTAGAACCCACATACAAGCAGCCACACAAGGTCTTCAAAATCAGAGAACCACAAAATAAATCATGAAAATGGACGGCAACGCACAGAGCTGGAGTGAAGCCAGCAGGCTCCCGCACTGACCCCGAACCGAGCGCTCCCTCAGCGGTTCCAAGCCCTCCTCTCTGGCCTGGATCACCTGGGGTGTTGGGTGCCCCTCCACCCCATCACCCATGCCCCCCATCCACTTGGCACAGCCTCCGGGCTGTCACGCAGACACAGCAAACTTGACCAGCCAGGTTGGAACTCCAGACCCCTCCCTTCCCACCAAATAAGCTAAAACCCACTCTCCTTCAACCCTCCCCCTTTCGGTAATGGATACAACCATTTGTTCAGGATAAAAGGCTACAAGTCACCCTCAGTGACTCCCTTCCCTGACTCCATACCCAGTTTGCCAGCAGATCCTGCTGGCTCTACCTTCAAACTGCATCCTGAGTTTACTCACTTCTCTCCACTGCCCCCCACCCCCCACAACGCCAAGCCACCAGCATCTCTCACCTGAAGCAACACCTGTTAACTCTCCCATTTCTGACTCTGTCCAATATTCTCTCATCAGTCCTAACGCTGCTTTGTTCAATGCAAATCATATCCTACCACTTCCCTGCTGAAAAGCACTCAAAGGTATCCTAGGGTATCAGAATAAAGTCCAAGTCCTGTACCACAGCCAAAAAGGCTCTGCATAACCAGGCCCCTCCTGAGCAATCCGACTCTCTCTCTGTCTCCACCTGTGTCTCTGTAACAGCCCCACTGGTCTCCTGAGAGTTCTTTAAATCCGCCAATCAGTTCCTACCCCAGGGCCTTTGCACGTGCTGCCTCTCCTTCCTGTTCCACTTTTACCATCCCTTAGGTGTCCACTCAACTGTCATCTCCTCGGGGAGGCCGCACCCACGTCCCCCCACCTAAAGGCAGAGCAGTGGGCGGGGTGTGACACCATGTACAAAAACAGATGTAATGACACTTGAAAACTGCTCCCCGTGGTTGCCTCTGGGAGGGGAGTAGGTGGCTGGCAACAGGGAGACTTTCTACTGTGCATTGCTGTGTGCCTTTGCATTTTAAACCCCATGCATATATTATTATTCCAACATGTTTAAATCAAATCAAATCAAATCATAAAGGGAAGAGGGAGGAGGGAGAGAAGGAGAAAGGAAAAGGAGAAGAAGACAGGTAGTGGCAGAAAAGAGATGGGGGAAGAGAAGGGAGGAGAAAGAGTGAGAAAGAAATACTCTTGGGAAATTACAGTGAGGAAATAATCCCACAAACAAAAATGTTCTATTCAAAAAATAATCACGTGATGCTGAACTATAGGGACCCAAGGACATAAACGCCCAGCCGCGCGGGCACGACTCAGGGAAGAGCGCTTTGTGAGTAGGACAGAGGAGCCTGGAGCCCCCAATAATGATCATATGAGGACCGTAAAGTGTGGGGAGATGTTTATGACAATAATTAACGGAGAAGCAGAGACTATAAAAAGTGCGTGAAGAGTGAGCACAGTGTAGCAGAAAGTAAGAAATGGGTGAGGAGAGAAGAAGGTCCGCAGCTCTCCTCGCCTTCTGCAGGAAACCCACACTCACAAAGCATCGATGACTTCCAGTCTCGGCTTGGCCCCTCTTCGAGTTCGGAGACGGAGGCTCCCAGGGCGCCCTCGCAGGGCTGGGGCGGCAGCCACGGCTCCCGAGAGGCCAGGGCGAGCGAGGGCTGCAGGAGGTCTCCGCGGGCGACAGCAGGCCGGCTTTCTGGGCCCTGGCACTGGTGCCCTGCGCGCAGAGTCGCGCGGTGCTGCGGGGCTGTGCTGTGCGCGTTGGGCGGCCCCTCTGCCCCGCCCCCTGGGTGCCAGCTGCAGACTACCCCAGGTCACGACACGCAGAACACGTCTCCAGACGTCGCCCACTGCCGCCTGGGGGGCAGAAATGCCCCCTCATCGAGAGCCCCCCTGCTTGGCAAAGCACACACGTCTCTGACTGCCGGTTGGTTCTCCTATAGAATGGGAGCGCCCTAGCACAAAGGTAAACCCTCCCCCCTCCGATGCACATACTAATTACGGCTATATTTTTAAAGAATATATCTATTAAATGGTTCTTTGGCGCCTTTTAAATTACAATGAAATAAGTGAGGATCCTTCTCCCATGGGAACCCCAGTTGCTAGCTTTTCACTGGTGCGTCTCAGCGGCCATAACTATCTATCCTCTGCTCGCCCCTTGCTCGGCTGTCTGGCTTCACAGCGCACGTGTGCTCCCTCGCGAGGCGGCTTCCACGGGGCCACACTTAATTCATAAACCAATAGGCAGCATTTTGCCGCACCGTGAGGATAGCCCCAATTTTCACACAGGGTCTTTGTTGTTTAATGGCAGCTCGAATAATAAATTGCTTTAACGTTTTATTCAGGCTTTTCCAGAGACTAAAAATGTCAGTCTAGAATTAGAGATTTCCTGATCCAACTCCTCATTCTGCAGGTGGGAAGCTGAGCTCCCTCCACCCCAGGGAAAGCGACCTGTCTGCAGGCTCACGGCTGGTAAGGAGACAGCTGGGGTGACAGAGAGTTCTCTGGCGGGGCCACCTCGTCGCCACCAGGCCACACTCCCTTGGGAAAACAACCTCGATCCATGTAGCATTCATCTGGGTCAGCAAACAGCACTTCTGGCCGACAGCTCAGCATCCGAGTGGGCTCCGGTGTGTGGAATTAGCCTGAGAATGAGGCTGGAGTGGGTGGTTTAGAGAAAAAAAAAAAAAGGCTCGAAAAAAGTGATTCTTCCTCCATGTCCACCCACCTCCAAACTCTGCATCACCTGCGGGATAACAAGGCCTGGGATTGTAGCATCTCCCAAGGGGGCAGCATGTACAAAATGCTCTAATGGTTCCAAGCGTCCAGGGCAGACTCTGCCCAGCTCTCTGCCAGCAGTCATATGGGCCCTCCTTACCTAACTAACCCCCTTCAGGAAACTCACTGCCAGCTCCTAATGCCCGCCACCCATGCGCCCCTGGCACCCACCATTCCCAAGCGCTCCCTGCAGCCCCAGCACATGCTCAGCCAGCACCCAGGACAGGGCAGGAGTGAGCAGTGCCCTCAGTCCATGGCTGACGGCCATCAGTGGGCAAGAGCCCGACTCCCTCACATCTCAGGGGCGTCTCCCAGAGTGCTCGGTGGGGACCCACAGTACCCACAGGTGACCTGCTCAGGGACACACAACGCA
Organism: Macrotus californicus; assembly: GCA_007922815.1. NCBI lineage: Eukaryota > Metazoa > Chordata > Mammalia > Chiroptera > Phyllostomidae > Macrotus > Macrotus californicus. Next base: position 104,097 of record VMDR010001338.1, on the reverse strand, counting down.
TCGGCCACTCTTCTACCCCATCTGTGCCCCCCTTCTTTACCAGGACTTGTGGGAATCCCCTCCCAGATAAACTGCCAGCTGACAAGTCCTCATTTCAGAACCAGCTTCTGGGAGACCATGAAGACGGCAGCTCCACAGCCAAGGCTGGTTTGACCTGAGCTTCCTTCTATTAGGTCTCTCCAGGGCTCTCTCCCTCTGAGGGTGACTCGGGTCCCACAGGACAAGTCAGGACCTTTTAGCCCTACAGAAGCCTTTGAAACATTTCAAGGCAGCTCCCAGGTGCCCCCAGGCCACTCCCCCTCCCACTCTTCTCCCTCCCTCTCTCTCTCTCTCTCTCTCTCTCTCTCTCTCTCTCCCTGCTTCTCCACACATCTGGAATCCCACCCCTCACTGTTAAGTACTGTCCCCACTGTGTGTAGGAGTCACAGGCCAGGTTTATACTCCCTGGAAGAGTGTGCACTCCACAAGGGCAGAATTTCTCTTTATATCTTTCTTAATTCTTAGAACCATGAGCCACTCATGGATGAATAAAACACAGCCCCCATTTCCTGTGGAGAAGTCACCCTCCTGGGTTCCTCTCCAGGAGGCCCACGCCAGTTCATCAATGTACCCCTTAACTGAGGCCAGCCGGAAGTGAACCCAAATGCTCCAGGCATGCCTCTAGCAAGGCAGAGGGCAGAGAGGCCATCCCCTCCCTCATGCTGCCTGTAATGTTTCCATTGATGCGACCAAGGTCACATTCTAGTTTGGGGAAGCCATTTTCCATTGTTGACACAAAATGACAGTAACAACATAGCAGCAGAGGCAACAACAACAATAATAACATAAAAACTCACACGTGTCTCTGTTTTGTGCCAGGCCCTGTTGTCCTACCAAATTCACAGTCACCCATCAAGCCTTGCTGAGTCTCACATGTTGGGGACTCCCCCATTAGATCCTGTGTGTTCGCTCTTTGCACTTTGGTGCTATGTGTGACATTTTTACATCTAGTATTTCCTCTGATAGGATGCAGCCACCTCAGGCCAATCCCCACTCTTCACACCCCAAGCCCTCCCCCAGCTGCCTGACCAGCGTGCCCCGCCCCCACCCCATTCCTTCTCGCAGGGCGTGAGTAAATGTGTCCGAATCAGCACCAAGGACAGCGCCTTGCATCCGCCTCTGGACCCCCCTGGCCTAAACCGCAGACACCCATCTACAGCTGTCCCACTTCTCCCCATCCTGCGCACAGCTTTGTAACAAGCTCTCCCCAAACCGGACATCAGGTATCAGGCTTGATAAAATATCTTTACAAGGTCCTAAAAAGCCTTACAAATAATAATCTGTTTAATCTTCAGAACGACTCAGCAGTGGCTACGTTACCACCCCACTTCACAGACGAGGAGCTGAGGCAGGGGGGGCTTTAGATAACTTGTGAAGACACGCCCAGCGAGACTAGAGCTGAGACGCAGGCCCAGGCAGGCTGCCCCTCCGGCACTCAGCACCGCCCTACGTGGCAGGCTGCTGGAGCCCCGGTCTAGCTCTCGGGTGGTCTAGTTCTCCAGGGCTCTTATTAAATACATAAATAAGAATGGAGAGACCACTCACAGAGCTACAGTGAGAGGACATCATGAACCAAAGGTTTTGTTTTGTCGGTGTTTTTTTAAACAAGGATCTCAACGACTGTATGCCTGGGTTCCTGAGGTCCACCTAACGAGATGGCAAGTGAGGCCACATTCTGGAGTTCTTGCAAGTTCAGAGCTCCTTCCCGCTGGAGATGGCGTGTGAGCCCCCAGAACCCTGCGGGGGAGAAAGCACTTTATCTTCACTTTGCAGATTAAGAGACGGAGGCTCCCAAAGCCTGAGCAACTTACCCGCCCGTCGCACACTCAGAAATGCGGCAGACACAGGACTTAAGCCACAGCCCTGGCATCTGGGTCCCAGGTGCTGTTCCCCTCCAAGGCCTCCTCTGCCCAAGCCAGAAGGAGCTGAGCTGGTGAAAAGAGGGGACATGTGTGTGTGGTGTATACATATGTGGAGGAGTGTGGAATCAGCTCCACAGAAAGAAGGGGGGAAGTCTGTCTCCATGGTTACGCCGAACCTGAACAAAACATCACACACAGATGACTGTAGCCTCGAGCGTCCCCGCTCCATCCTCCCAGCGGCGGCCGGGCTCCCGCCCTGCCCACCTGCTCGGAGGGCCTTCCTTTTCATCACTCCCATTATGGAACCCGGCACTTTATAACAACCAAGCGTCTTCTGATTATTTACAGGCTCGCCTTCACAGCGCCCGTGAGACCATGTCCTATTGCGCGTTTCTGTAACATCCTGCCCCCCTCCAGAAACTCAAGTCGAGTCTCCGATTATCTCATCGGAAGAGATCGGAGACTATCTCTTTCCACTTAAGGCTCTGTCAGATCCACGGAAAGCGGTTAGGGTTGCCTTCTTCTGGCTTGCAGGGACACTGAGGCACAGGTGGGTGAAGACTGCTGTCTAGGATTTTACTGTCAATCGGTGTGTGGGCACAAAAAGCATTCTGGGTCCTTTTTTCTAAATCCTAGAGGAAGGGGAATAAATGGATTTCATCTTACAGCCAATCCCAGTCACTGAGGGCGGCTGCTGGCCAGCTGTTGAGAAGGGTTCTGAGGCAGGGTCTGGGATCTGCAGGAAAAGCGATGTGGGCGATGAAGGGCGCCGCCCACAGCTGTGGGAGGAGGCGGTGCTGGCACTTCTGCTGCGCGGCGTCCAGTCCTTCCTAGGACAACACCAACGTCCCTGTGAAGGTTCCACGCTGGTTCTTCACCAGGAGCAATTGTGCCACCCCCCAGGGGACATTTGGCCCTGCCTGGAAACATTTTGATTGTCACTTTGGAGGTGGGGGGATGCTCCTGGCATCTGATAGGTAGAGGCCATGGAGGCTCCCGACCCCCTACAAGGCACAGGCCGGCCAGCCCCCACCACAACAAAGACTGATCCCGTCCAAAACACCAGCAATGCCGAGGTGGAGAAACCCCCCACAGGACACACGCTCCCACACACTCCAGTTGGAACTTCTGTCCTCGGTCCTCAGCGGATCAGAAGTCAACACCAAGATCTGTATCTGAATATGCCCAAAAACAAACTTCTGATTTTCTTCCTAAACCTGTTCCTCCCTGGTTTTCTCCATCTCAGTAAATGGTGCCATGCACCAATTTTTCCAGCCAAAAACCTAGGGGTCATCTCTAATTGCTCCTCTTCCTTTGCTGGCTTCATCATCAAGCCCTGTTGGTCCTTCCTGCGAGACAATTCCTAAGCCCCCCCAGCCCCCCGCCACCATCACGGCTCACTCAACCATTTTACAAGGACCTCCATGATGACCTCCCGACCTGACCCCAGCCATAGCCGCTACTTTCAGCACCCAGCTCCCGCCTCAGCACGTGCTGTTCCCGCTGCCTGATGCTCTTCCCCAAGATCTTCCCTGGGAGGCCCCCTTTTGTCATCCAGACCTCAAGAAAAACGTCACCTCCCCAGAGAGACCTCCCCGCCCTTCCCACCCAATACAACAGGACTCCTCAGCCACCCTCTGTCCAATCACTGTTGCCCTTCCTTCCATTGTAATCCTCACTCTCAGAACCGTCCTGTTTGTATGCTGTCCTGCCACTTCCCCTAAAAAAGAATGGCAAGTTCCTAAGGGTAGAGACCTTGCCTTTTTCACCACTGTATCCTCATTAAAGAAAGGGAGAGGCCTGGCATACAGCACGCACTCACAAAGTTTTCTAATGAGTGAGTGAACAAAATGTCAAGGTTACCCCCAGAAAGGAACTACAGAGCATGTTCAGTGACATGGAGGTGATTCCTCCTTTCCATACTCACGCCACGAACAAGTGAGAGAGGAAGGCCTTGCCTCCGCTGTCCGCAGAGTCACAAAGCACAGATCCATCCTGAAAAATCAGCGCTCGGTTCAGCGACTTAACTGCCACCAGCAGTACCACTTCAGACGTGTGAGGCAGAATCTAACAGCAACAGGTGACAGGAACAAGGATCAAAGGGCAGCCACCCATCCTATTAGTAAGCAAACACTAGCACTAAGGGGGCATTTCCAGACCCACAGATGGGGGAAACAATCACAGCCGGGCACAGGGGACGCTCCTGCAGCCCACAGACAGGAATGATCTGCTCATGGTGGAGAAGAGAAGCGTGCCTTTGCAGCACAAGATCATTCACGAAAACGTCTGCTTGTGTCCCTGAGAAAACGTAAACTCCAAAACCAAGACTTGGCAGGCTGGAGGATAAGATCACAGATTTTGTTGAGGACGCTGCCAGGAAGGGAAATGGGGGCCAAGTGTGGAGAGGAAGGCCCGTGAGGGAGCTGAAGACACAAAGGCAGGCTCACGTGCCCGATGGAAGCCGTGAAGAGCAGACTCAACCCCACAGAAAACTGAGCCCAGGCTTCAGAGGGTTATCACACTAAGTTCGAGAAATGCCAATCACTGCCAAAGAGGAGACGTGAGTCGGGAACATAACGAGGCACGAGGTACAACGTAAGGGGCGAAAGAGTTTTTCCCTGGGGGAGGGGAATCCCCAACTCCAGCGCCCGCTGAGGGGCCTGAGAAGTGCGTGTGAAGTTCACAGCCCAGAGGCACAGGCTCAGGAGCAGACGGGGACCTACTCACAGGGCTCCAGAACACTGAGCCTCCCCCCACCTCACCTCAGCACCACACTGCTAAAGGCCTGTTTACAGCTGTTCCCTTTACCCAGTGCACGATGTCTAGCTCCCAGGAAAAAACGCTGGGCAACTAAAAGGCCGAAAACACAGTCTGAAGAGACAGAACAAGCATCAAAACCGGACTCAGAAGAGGGAGGGGTGTGAGCCTTGTCAGACCAGGAAATGAAAAATTATGACTAATATGCTACGGGTTCTAATGGATGAGGCAGACATCGTGCAGGACAGATGGACAGACAAGCAGAGAAACAGGAAGTCTAGGAAAGAACCACGAGGAAATGCTGGAGATCAAACACACTGTAGCAGACCTGGAGGATGCCTTTGACGGGCTCATTAGCAGACTGGACATGGCTGAGGAAAGAATTTCTGAGCTTGGGGATACCTCAGTAGAAACCTCCAAAACAGAAAAGCAAAGACAGAAAAAGACCTGGATAGCCAGGATCTGCGGGACAACCACGAAAGGCACAGCATGTGTGGAATGGGAAGACCGCAGGAAAAGAAAGAGAAAAGGAGACAGAAAAAACACCTGAAGCGACAATGACAGATTTCCCCAAACCAATGTCATCCGAGGAGCTCAGAGAACGCCATGCAAAACAAATTCCCAAAGAATGTGACCCCGAGAAAGCATGACGATTATGAGACAAAATAAGAGACGGAGGGAATGGAGAGTTAGACATGCACGGTGTGCATGAGGATACAGTCCAGCCCTCCACACTGACCAGGCGCTGCCCCTGTCTCTGCTCCCTCCCCCACCTCAGTCACACCACTCTCCCCACTCCGCGGGGCTCGCCGCGCTCCAGCCACATCTGCCTTCTCTCCCCCACTCACCGAGCTCTGTCCCTGCGCAGAGCCTCTGCATGTGCCCTTCCCTCTGACTGCCCAGGACCCGCTCCCACTCACCCTTCCAGTCTCACTCAGAAGCCTCTCCTCGGAGACGAATGGGTTTGTTTCCTTGTGTATTAGTCACACAGGCACACTCACACGTGAACACACATGTGCGTGCACACACATGCATACAACTTGAAATTCTGCAAGGACAGGAACCTGCCCAGCCACCCTCTTTATGACTGCGCCCTCCGCATCCAGCAGGGCACCCGGCACACGGCTGGGAGCCAGCGCACACACCAGCGGCGTTCAAAGCCAGCCGAGACACAAATAAGAACGGGGGACGGTGAAGTAAAGAGACTTGCAATTAGCACCGAAACCAGTTAAGCAAGGGATCAAGTGGCAATTATTGTCACAAATACGAGCAAAAAAACAGAATTCAAGAGCAACTAATTTCCTCATCCGGCCACGAAAGATGCACTGTTGGTAGTATTGCTCTTCAAAATTATTGGAGAAATAGATGCCCAAGTACTAAAAACAGAATGAACAGCAACATGTATACGTCGTAATCATTAGTAAATAAAAAAGAAACAACACCTAATCCATATAGTAAAAGATAAAAGCAAAGAAAATGTTTAAAGAATAAAGAAGTAAGAGCATTCAACAAAAATAGAGACGTGCAATCCAACGTATTTACTATAGAAATACATTTTATTTGGTGGAGACCCTCAGGTTGTACTAAAAGACAGAATCTAACTCCACTGTTTTTACCATGCGTGCATCTAACAGAAAGACATGGAAAAGTTAAAAGAAAAAGGCCAAAAAGCCACATAAAGGGGACACAAACAAAAGAGAACAGCGATAGAAATATTAAAATATGAAAAAAGTGAATTCAAAAGCATTCTCTAGGGGAAATATTGACAAAAATAAAATCTACAATTCTACCATGAAAATATAACTGTTATAAATCTTTTTGGAATACACAAAATGAAGTTTTATAAAAACAAAACTATCGAAAGCACAGTAAAAATGGAAAGAATTCTACTGTTGAGGACTTTGACCTACCTCATTCAGCTTTTGACGGATCAAAAAAGCAAAGAGAAATAACAAAATAGTCCTTGAATAATCTTATCTATGAAGCTGCTTTACCTTATACTATACACAAGGAATATACTGCTTTTTCAAATAAAACATCTACCCCCCAAATTATGAAGCAGAAACTTCATAGGCCACCTTCCCCATCATTCAGTGAAACTAGAAATTAATGAGAAAAGTTTAAGCAAATAAGACAAATCCCTGGGAAATCTTTAAGTGTTCTACTTTATTATTCTTGGACCAATGAAGAAACAAAAGTGAAATTTCAGAACTGTTAAAAAACAAAACTGTAAATTCAGAATTTCTAGAAAATCAGTTCAAAGAAAGCACTGTGGTTTGAGATTCACAAGATATGGCCAAAGCGGTGCTCAGAGGCAAACTCATAGCATCACATGTGTTCTCCTTGTTTAACTATGAAAACAGAATTTTCAACTCAAATATCCGAATATACTAGCAAAACAAAGCTCAAAAAGTAAGCCTAAAGAAAACAAGTATATATTGGAAATCTTAAACAGAACTGATCAATATGAGAATACTGATTCTTTAAAAGAGGGAGGCGATAAAACAGCCAGACTGATAAGATCTGGACTTAAAAAAAAGGTGGGGTGGGGAGAAAGATGGAGCAAATCACCAGGGCCTTCGACGGGAGATGTGGCATCTCAGAACAGAACCCATGTAAAGATTTCAAGCCAGGCTGCAATTTCCAGAGGGTCTGCAAAGCAATTTTTGCCAGGGTTCACATCACCTTCAGCGACTGAAGTAAGGGGAATTAAAACAAAGACAGAAACAGCACAAACACACAGGATTAGGAGTACAAAAGGAATCAGAGAGAAACTTTTTATTTCCATCATAATAAAATACTATGCTAAACTTTATGCAAATAAGTTTGAAACTCTTGAATACATTATTTTCTGAGAAAACAATACCCATTAAAGATTGACTCACAACGTGGGAAAGGAAGTGAGCCATCACCAAGGATGAGCTTACTCTGCCTGGAATGCCACCGCCTCCTCTGGGACCCTGCGCGTGCCACCCCTGACCGTTCAGGCCTCAGCTCAGACACCGCCCCCTCGGGAAGTTTCCCTGATGCCCGAACAAAAACCCCACCCTCAAGCGCTTCCTCATGGCCTTCTTTCATTGCGCTTCTGTCTCTATGAGATTATTGATCTACCTACTATTTTTAACTTATTTATTTCTCTCTCACCCCTGGAACGTAAGCTCCTGGTGAGCAGGGACTTTACTGCGCAGGCTCACCAAGTGCTCCTGAGCGCCTAGCAGAGTGAGCGCTCAGATAAATGGATCAAATTAAGGACAACCAAAGAAGACAAAAGAGCTTGCAGAAAATTCTTCCAAATAATTTCTCACGACAAAGGAAGATAAATCTTTCCAGGCGGGGAAAACTACCCTGGAAAACACGTGGAAGTACAGGAAAACTTGGCCAGCAGGTGAGGGTTCGTATAAGAACAAATAACCTTCTCGAAACTTCCACTCCGTCCCCATGAGAGGGAAAATGAAAGTAGGCTTGTGAAGTCACTGGACTGTGCCTGGCTTACGCAGTCAGGAAGCAGGGGGTGGCCTTCACCCCTCAGGGTGTCCAGGTGCTGCGCTGACCCTGAGTCCCCGCGTCATTCTGGCCTGAGTCTGGCACCATGTGAGCCGTGGTGAGTGAGACACCTGTTCTCGTCTGTCCCCTCTAGATCATCAGCTCATGGAGACAAGTAAGGCCTCTGTTTTGTCCACCACTGAATCCACAGCGGCCACAGTTGGGGTTCAATATATCTCAGTTAAACACAGAAGTGAATAAATTGCCTATTGCTGTCTGTCTTCATGCTCGAGAACGTCACCTCCATGAGATGAAAACTTCACGCCCCTTGTTTCCTGCCAGAATCCCTGCACCCAGGCAGAACCTGGCACATGGCAGGTGTTCGTGAAAATAAGTAAGAGTGGAAAGCTGGGGAAAGAGTGTTCAAGCTCAGGGCACTGCAAGTGCACAGGCCCTGAGACAGGAGCATGTCTGGGGGTGTGGGTGCAAAAGCCCAGGGGACGGGGGGGGAGGGGAGGGGGGGCTGGCGCTGAGGGATCAGGAAGAGTGTAGTGAGAGAGGAGGCAGAACGGTCACAGGGACAAGTCACGCTGGGTCTTGCAGCCACTTCTGAGATGGGAGCCATCCAGTGTGTAGTGGGTTCTCTCAGCAGACTGCGGGGGAGGGAGGCCCGTTGGGGCAGGCAGGGCGGCGAGGCGGGTGCTGGTGTCATCCAGGCAGGAGATGGTGCTGGCTCCAGCCAGGGAGGCAGAGGGGAGGGTGAGAAGTGGTTGGACTCTGAAAATCTTTTTTAAAGGAGCCAATAGGATTTGCTGGTGGATTGTGGATTAAAAAGTGTGAGAGAGAGAGAGAGAGAAGGCTCCAAGGTTTTCGCCTGAGAAACTGGAAAGATGGCACTGTCCTCTGTCCTTTGTCACATGTTGAGGTGGGGCTGAGAAGGCCAAGGTGGGGGTGTGGCAACCGTTGGAGCTGTCACCAACCCTGCCAGGCCCACGCAGGAACGCAGCACCCCAGCTCCCCAGGAGGTTAGATGTGGCCACAGGAAATGCGAGCCAAACGTGCATGTCCCTTCTGGGCACCAACATCCTCTTTCCTTCCCCAACAGCCATGGAAGCCGAGATGGAGCCTCTTTTATCTGGGTCCCGGAGGAGGACAATGTGACTGCTTGAACCCTCCAGATTTGTGGATGTGGCGGCATGACCCAGCCTGTCCCTGCTGGTGAGGACGGGAGAGGAGCTGGTTGGTCTGGGACTGTTCACCTGAGATGCTGTTGGACCTCCAAGTGGAGGTATCGACTCCAGGGAGGCACTAACGCTGTGTCCGCCCCATGCAGCTGCATTCTCAGGGGGGGGGGGGGGTCTCCTTTCCCACTGTGCCTCTCCAGGACCAGCCAGAAGATCTCTCTCACGAGGTGGGGCTCAAGCAAAGGGGGCGCCAGGGGACACGACTGGCAGGCGTGAGTGTGAGGGGACAGGCAGGAGCAGGAATTTGGTCTCCCCCCCCCCGCCAGCACTGGCTCCCCATTATAGAAGCAGGATGGACAGAGCCCCAGAGATAAGGGGGGACCACAGACAGGGACAGAGGGATGCAGAGGCCTCACACGTGTGTCCCACAGACGACAGAGACACAGATCCGGCTGGCTTGTCGAGAGGTACTTCCTCCATACTGAATTCACTTAGGCTGTGAATGATTATTCAACATTTAACCCAGGGCAGTTTGGAGAGGGGCTAGTGAGCTGTGGTGAGCTGAAGTCCTCCAACACCAAGCCCACCGCACTGCCACCAGAGGGGGTGGAGGGAGGGGAAGGAAGGAGAGAGGGGGTCTGGCCTGCCTTCCTCTCCTGCCCTTCCCCAAGGGCTAGGCCCTGAGAGCTGGCCAGCAGGCGCAGCGGCCCCTCCTGCCGGGACTCAGCCTCTCCTAAAAAAGAGCAGCGCAGAAGTGCCGCGTGTGCTCCCTGCCGCCTCCCCAGGCTATTTCAGTCTCCCCTCATTGCCTCTCCCATCCAGCTCCCCAGGCCTGCTCTCTGACTGAGAGTGCATGCATGTGTGTGCATGTGTATGAGTGTGCACATGTGTGCGTGGGCATACTTGAGTGTGCGTGAGTACGTGTGTGAGCATCTGTGGGTATGTGCATGTCTGCGCACATGTGTGAGCATCTGTGACTATGTGTGCATGTGTGCACACATGTCTTTCTCTGTCTCTCCCTCCATGTGCCTTTGTCCCTCTGTGTGTCTCTGTCTCTGCCCCTCCTCCCCCCTCACCCCACATGTGTCTTCCTCTCTCTGTGTCTCCCCCTCTGTCACCACCTCCCTTTCTGGTTCCCCTAACTGATCCAGCCTTTCTATGGGTCCCTCTCAGACTCTGGGGGCATCCCTCCCTCATGCCTCTCAGCCCGCACAGTGCCTCTTCCTTCTCTCCCGGGTCCCAGATACCATCTCTGACCCACTCCCTGGAGGCCAGGACACAGGTTGAGGCCCCCACAGCCACTGCCCTGCCCCCAGGCTTCCAGCTCCCCTTCCAGAAGCCAGAGCACAGACACCCTTCCCCAGTGCCCACCAGCAGGGAAGGAGGCAACCCCATGCAATCCAAAAGTGACAAAGGAGCAGCCTCAGCTTGGGCAGTTTGGGGCCAGGCCACCTCCTGCACCCCGCCAGCTCCACCACCCAGCTAGAACGCAGTGATGGAGTTCTGCTGTATTCATGTTCGGAGCCAACGGGCAGTCTTCGGACAGAGGTTCCGGCCGCCCAGTTACGTAGATGTAAAGCGACCAGGACTCACGGGAGCTGGGTATCACTGTTACTCCCACTTCCAGATGAGGAAACTGAGAAGCACGTTTCCTCTGGTGCAGAAGAGGAAAAACTCCCGCTTGCTGTGCTCTAAACCGCTATCTCCACCAGCTGCCTCATCCCAGCCTCAGGGTCCTTAAGAGCCTGCCAGGCCTCCGCCCACCGTGTGCAGAGGGCCCACGCCCTCACCTCTGACCAGGACCTGGGGAGTCAGAGGCCCGGGGCTCCCCCTCTGGAACAGGCCTGGGGAGCCTGGGGCGCTCTCTGTGGGCCAGGAGGACCTTTTCTGCTCTGCTGTCTAACCCTGCCCCTCACTTTCTCCCTCCTACCCCCTCCCCCACCCCCCAACACACAACCTGCAGCCCTCAATGGCTAGTTTTGTTCTGAGCATCTCCGAGAATAATGTGCACATTCCACAGAATGACCAGACACCCGCGACAGTGAGAGCCTGGCTGTCAGCTCTCCGATCTTCCTGGGCACCACTGGGGCTGGCCCTGGGACCCCGCAGTGGGGAGCTAGCACAGTCTCTGATCTGCTCTGCGGGGCCCACTCGAGGGAGAAGTACAAGTCACAGACTTGCAGGGGGATGAATAAACAAGGACACTTCGGTGAGCAGAAAGTGTGGTGAAGAAAAGAACCCTTGGGAGGAGCCAGCTGCGAGGGGCGGGGCGTGGAGGGTCTGCAGACAGCCAAGCTGAGACCAAAAGGTGGGTTCTTCAAATGTAGAGGAAGGGAGCCCAGGGAGAGGTACTGGCGAGGGTAAATGCCCTGAGGTGGGAAATAAGCTTGGTGTGGGGGGCCAGCAAGGCAGAGCAGAGCGGGTGAAGCAGGCCCCACAGCGGGTGAGAGCAGGAGGCGGCGGCCAGAGAGAGAGGGGCGCTGAGCGGGCAATCGGGGTCCTGCCCGCCGCCCCACTCCACAGACGGACGTGACAGGGCTGGAGCGCACAACCACACCTGTGCCTCCACATACTTCGGAAACCCCTGTGGAGCCGGTCAGAAATGCAAATTCCTGGGCTCACCCCAGACCCATCCAGCAGAAGGTCTTGGGCAAGGCCCCAGGCATCTGTATTTTTCCACGTTCTCTAAAAGACTCTGGGTCGTAGGGCAGTTTGGGAAACACCAGCTGGATCAGAGATTCTCCACCCGGTGTGGTGTCAGCGACAGGCCTCGGGAAATGTAGGCCAGAATGTGTTGAGGGGATGCATTTCTCTGGAGAGGGGCCCTCAGCTTCACGCCAGCGTCTCGGAGCCCCGCGGCCCCAAACAATGAAGAGCCCCCGAACTCAAGCCCCGCTGCAGCGCCTTGGCTAAAGGAACTGGGCAGGCAGTGGAGGGCACGGCCACACGCCCCTTCAGTTCCCAGACGTGTCCTTGCCGTGTTATCAGGGGGTGTCCTTGTCCTTGCCTGACCAGCATCTATTGTCCCTTCCCTTGGGACCAGCCCCTGGTTTTGAGGAGCCACCTGTGGTGCAGTGATTGCTCAGTGGCCTCAGCTCCTCTCCCTTCCCCACGTCCACGCCCTTGGCAGCCTGAACTCTGCAGGACTCCCGCACGCCGCGGCTCAGCCACGTGACTCGTTTCGACCAATGGGGCGTAAGCAGAGGCTGCAACCGTGCCTACACGGCTAGGCTTGCCGCGGCTTTCACATCTCTGGTGCTACACGAGAACACGCCCAGCTAGCCTGTCGCAGGACAAGAGCCACACGGCCCAGTGGCGTCCATCCCTGCAGCCTACAGCCAGCAAGCATCCGCATGGGAGTGACCCCTCGCAGAGGACCTACTTCCATGACCCGCAGACTCTTGAGCTGAGTGAACCCACGCAGCTGTGAGCCGCTGAGGGGTGGGGTTATGGTGACACAGCTTTGCTGGGCAAGACTCACTGGCCCACGGCTCCTCCACTCGCAGGACACCGGGTTCAGGCGGAGCTGCCCCACTCTCCTGTCCCTGGACAGGCATGTGACCAAGATGTGGCCCATTAACACAGTTCATCCCTAGCAGCTACACTGATTGGTTCAAGATGGGGACATATGCAAGTTGGCCCAGTGACAGCCAGCTCTGAAACTTTTGTTGGGACCTTGGAGAGGAGGATCCCCTTTTCTAGGGAAGCTCCTGGAAGGACAGAAGGAAGCTCAAAGCTGTCAGGGACAGCCACGGGGAGAGCGCACGGAGCACGAAGCTAACCAGAGGAAGGCAGAGCCAAGTGGTGGGAGGAGACAGCCTCCGAACGCACTGCTTGACCCCGCACCACAACCCCGTCTTCTCTCCTCGGACTCTCCGCACAAGCCCATTCCAGTGAGTTCCTCTTGCTGTGTGAGTCCCGGAGCTCTGGCTAACAGGGTCGATCCTTTTGGGGTGTCTGCCCAAGCCCCACTCCAGGTTCTGCTCCCCTCTCTCCACAGGACTGGGCCGGCTAATCCTACACCCCTCTCCCAGAGCAGAGCAGATCGGGTCACCAGGTGGGCTCTGGCCTAGAAGCCGCGTGCTGGCCGGCGGGACAAGGCTCTGCTCGCCCCTCACGAGCGTTCGCTTCCGGCCTGCACAGTCGACTTCTTTCAATTGAATTAGTTGCCAAATTTTCACCATCAAGAGATTTCATATAAACACCTGGAGTTTTCACAAAACTAACCGGACCCCACATGGGCCCCCAGGCTGAGACAATGGTCCCCTCCCACTCTCTTCACAGCACTCTCTTAGCCCCCGTCTGGCCCCTGTAAGATTTTAGTTGGTGGTTCTAGTCCATCAGCCCTGCCGCCAGGAGCCCAGGGAGCCCTGGCTCTGGCCTCCGAGGCAGGTGCTTTCGCCTTTACCTGGACTCTGTAGGCAGCAGCACCCTTCTGATAAACTCCCATTTATTCTTATCTGGGCTCAAGTCTCCTTCCGTCACTTGGGACCAAAAAAGAGTTTAACCACCACCAGCCACAGTCTTGCAGGCAGCACAGAAGGCACGGCATCCCCACAGGATGGTTCTGACCTGGTACCCCAGAATTTAAACAGGGGAATGACCACAGTGCACCCCTTCAGTGCCTCACAATGTCCCCATGAACACTTCCCGGGGGGCAGAACAGGAACGCAAGGAGAGGAGACGGGACACTGACGAGTCTGCAGGGACGACCGGCACAGAGCAGATTCCCAGCTCTGGCCGCATGCACCCACGCACGCACACAGAGGGCCTGAGAAGTTCCTGGAATCCCAGGTCCACCCAACACACCGCCACTGAACCCCTGCTGAGTGCCTGCTCATCAGGGTTCCGGGAGCGCAGCCTGGGAAGCGGACCAAGTCCTGCCCCGTGGAGCCAGCGTCCCAGCAGGGGAGAAAGATGGCGAAGAGGCTAAATGAGTGTGATGCGCAGTGGGTATGACAACAGCGAGAGTGGGAGTAGAGCCGGTGGGAGGGAGAGTGCTGGGCTCAGCAGAGTCCGCCGATTTAGGCAGCGTGGTCTGCGAGGGCCTTGCTGAAAAGGGACATTTGGGTGAAAGGAGGGAGACTTGCAGAAATGCAGCTGAGACAAGAGTTCCCAGACAGTAGGAACAACACGCACAAACACCCTGAGGCGGGGTGTCGGGGCGCTGTGACCTGTTCAAGGGTCAGCGAGGAGTTGGCATGGCCTGGGAGAGGGAGAGGACATCAGAGGGGCACTGGGGTTAAAGCGCCGGACACGGGAAGCCAGGAGGCTGGGACTGAGCACAACGGGACACACAAGAGGGTCAGAGCACAGCGGGAGAACAACCTGACTCCAGGGCTCGGGGCTGAAGCGCCTGGAACACATGGAGAAATGCCAGCAGCGAGCAGGTGGGGCGAGCCAGGGCGGACTGAGCGGGCTCCCCCAGACACCGGAGCCCAGTGCCAACAGGCCTGCCAGGTTTTTTGAGAAAAACCGTAAATCCAAATGTTTCTGTGAAGTGTGTCAATTTTCAAATGTTGGCACCGTATTCAGAGACACTGTAAGCCGTACGGGGCCGCCTGTAAACAGAGTTCAGATCTGACCGGCCACCAGAGCTCAGCAGCCTCTGACACAGGGTCAGGTCTCAGAGAGCACCGCGCACCCAGTATAACTTAAGGGAGGGGGACAGAAAAGCTGGGATTCTCTGAAAAGAATGCAAGCAAGAGAGGTGAGGGAGGCGTGGGGGACTGTCCCCCACCCCCCCGCCCCAGGGCGCGCGGCCCTGCCCAACACCCACTTGGCTGCCTCGGTGGACAGGTGGAGGCGTCCCCAGACAGCCCCGTGTCGCTGAGTCTAGAAGACATTAGAGCAGGGAAAGAAAGTGTCCTGACAACCAGCAACACCCCTCCCAGGAACGTCGACTGATCACCTACTGTGTGCAGCAGAAACCATGCAGGTGGACCCCACCCGCCCGCAGGGGCTGATGGGCAACCCAAAACCAACCAGGAGCTGGAGGGTAAAGGCCACGCCGGCACGTGCTGGGGGAGAAATGAAGCAGGAAATGTGCAGGGAGACCAAGTTTGATTCCGGTGCTTGGAGAGGGCTCAGCAATGACTTAAAGAAGTTTCTAGAAATAGTCTTGTGACCATTTGAAGGAAGAGCATTCCAGGCAGAGGGAAGGGCCAGTACAAAGGCCCTGGAGCCAGGAGTAAGCCTGGTGCTGGTGGCCAGTGTGGCCAGTTGGTAGCCCAGGGTGGGGGATGGGGAGGCGCAGAAGCAGAGCTAAGAGAAGCTGTAGCGAGAGAGGGGCTAAGGGCCCCCTTCTTGCAGGAGGGACCATGGCTTTGACTCTGAGCAAGAGGAGGCTGTTGGAGGGGCCTGTGTGAAGGAGGAACAGGGTCTGATGACCGCTCTGATGCTGTGTGGAGGAGACTGAGGAGAACAATGGCCGAAGCTGGCAGGGCCACCACTGGCCTGGCCACAGGAGAGAGGTGTGAGCAGCTCAGACAGGGGCAGCGTGCAGGGGGCCGGGTGCGCTCACTCGCCCAGCAGGGGCTCGGCACCTTCCCTGCACCGTTTCCCTGAGCCTCACGCCTGGACCAGGGCTAACTGCTCCGACTCCCAAACTGAGGCTCTTGCCCAAATCACACCACTAAAAAAAGGCAGAGCCTGGCCTTACCCTGCAGAGAAGTCCACCCTTCACTAGAGAGAGTGGGCATTGCTGCGCCCATTGCAGGGAAGAGAGTGGGCCTAGAATCAAGTCGGAACCCCCAGCAGCATGCTCCTGCTTCCCCTAATGGCTCTCTCCTCTCTGGCCGCCCCAACCCCTCCTCCCTCCAGCCATCCTCAGAAGCCATCCTTGTCCCTGGCCCCTCATCCATTCTCCAGTCACCATTTCCTCACCTATGCTTCCAGTTAGCACCGCCCACCCGCCGGCCACCCCATCTCCCCACCGCTGTCCCTCCCCAAGCCTCTACCCTGCTGAGCACCCCCAGACTGCCTGCGTCTGCACCCACCCAACCCTTCGGAGCATCCAAACCAGAGAGGAACCCAATTTGTGTGAAGGGCTGGGATAATTCTGTGTCCACGAGGCCACACTTTCTTTTTTGCGGAGGGAGACTGACGCCTCTTCTTGGAGGAAGGAGAAAAGGTTCCTTTGTGCCGGGTCTGGTGAAATTGTGTCTGCTCAGGACAGGCTGCAGTTCTCTCTGTGAACACTGTGGATTTTTAGTGCAGGAAAAAGGGCTTATTAGATTTCCCTGTGGCTGCCCGGAGTGGGGAGAGTTTTTTTCTGAGCACAGATAGAAATTACCAAACACGCTTTTGAGAAGAAGAAACATTTAGCAGCTGGTGCTCACGGAGAGGCCAGGACTCCATGGCTGGTGTTTTCACTCCGGTGGAGGTAAAATTCCTTGCAGTTTCCTGGGCGGGAGGGAAGGAAGTTACTCCTCAGTGTTCTCAGGGGCGGGGGGAGGGGAGAGCAGGATTTTGTTTCACGGTTTACTGGGGCATTTTTTTCCTCTTCAAGTAAAAAATAAATTAAAAATGGTCACAGAACCCAGAAGAAAGGTTGTCATAGCAACAAAAGTTTGGGGCCAGGTAATTCCTGACACCCTTTAAGGACCACAGCGGGCAGAGGGACAGGATTTGGGCTGACTTCAACCTTCCAAATTTCTCACCAGCACTGACAGGCTGATAACTATTTTCCGAGCTCTTAGGGAGGAAAACTGTGATTTTCTAGGAGGGGCACTCTCTAGCCAACAGCGATTAAGAGAAAAGAAAGAACTGTGGTGGATTGTTTTATTTACCCAAGGAACTAATCATCCCTGTTTTACTGAAAGAGGGCCAGGGGTGAGGGTCTCACGCTGAGCTCCCCACATCACCCCCTCTTCCACTCTCTTCCCTTACTCCTTCCCCCGGATTCATTTTTGCCCCAAGAAGACAATTCAGGCCCCTGGCCAGCAGCGAGGCCTGGACAGAAACCTCTCTGAGCCTCAAATTCCCCACCTGAAAAATGGGCACCGCACATGTGCCTGCCTCGCGGGTGCTGGCAAGGACTCCCCAAGACCTGGCAGGAAAGTGCCTCTCACCGTGCCTGCCGCACGTTAAGGGCTCAATAAGTACCAGCTAACATTGTTTTTAAGTGTTTTCCGATTAATAATTTTGTAAATGCTCAGTCAAGCCCTGGATAAGCTACCCGGATGAGCAACCGGGAAACGACTGCCAGGCTTTGGAGTGTGGCCGTCAGCGGCCGGCCGGGAGAGACCTCCGACAATGAGGAGGCTCCGCTGGCTGGGGAGGTTCAGGACAACTATGCCGCCAGAGGCACGTTCTGGGCATGAAGGGAGGCGCAAGGCATCTGCGCTTCCCCACCAAGGAGACACTTGGTCGGAGGTGGCGGCGACGTGTCCGGGGGCAGGCCTCCCAAGCCCTGGAAGCAGCCCCCTGAGCTACAGAAAGGTGGGTGGGATGTCTCCCACACAGACTGCAGACGAGGGCCAGGCACCACGGGGCCTCCGAGGGAGAGGTCAGGGCTGGGCTGAGTGGGAAGCAAGGGATTTTTAGCCAAAATGCCTTTTGAGGTTCATTTTTTTATTACATACCAGAGTAAAAATTCAAGACATGAGTGCACCCCAAAAGTGAGCCTGATGGTGTGAAACTGCTCAGGGGCAGGACCCCGTTCAAACACCTTTGTCTTTGGCGAACAGCCAGCATGGAGCGATGGGGCACCCCCCCACCCCGAGGTGAGGCGAGCATGAAGCGCCTCAGCAACCCTCTGAGCCATCATCCCGAGGCTTCACCCAACGTTACCCTGCAAACAGGCATCGAGACGCACTGTGCACCAGACACTGCCCCGTGGCTGGCCCTGTGAGGACAGCGGACAACGAAGCTACTGACCAAAGGCAGGCCCCAGCAGATTTCGGGTGCGATGAGGGAGATAAAAGTGGTGATGAGATGCAAAGATGGGGAGTCCCTGTCTCCAAACGGAGACCCAAGAGGTCTCCACTCCAGAGGACCCTGCCTCTGAAGGTGGGTCCGGAAGTTCGGCTGGAGCAGAGGAGGAGCCAGCCTTCCAGGAAGAGGACGCCAACTCCTTGCGTTTACTACACTTCCCTTCGACCTTTCTGTTACTTAGGCCAATGGCTTGTGCAGGACAGACTATTAGTTAGTCACGGTCCCAATCCATCCACATCTGAGTGCACACACAACGCCACGTCCACACAGAAGAGCTGTGTGTGCAAGGAGGAGTTTTAACCTTGGGGAAGGAGGTCAATTCGTGCAAGAGCATTCCCACACCTGGGACTGGCAGGTGCTGGGTGCTGTGGGTCGGCACCCTGCGGCATTGGGCACGAGGGCTGTCAGGCAGTTCTCCCAGAGACCCGCCTAGCCTCGCCGCCTTCCTCGGGCACTCGCTTGGGCCCTGGCTGCGTTCAGACGGCGGCACACGAGCGGGTGTGAGGCACAGGGGGCGGTCTGATCTGCCTTCCAAAAAGTCACACACGCCCAGTTCTGATCGGAGGCTCGGCCAGCTGTCCCGCATTCTCACCTGCTTCCTTTCCCTCCCGTCGCGTCCTCTCCCGGCCGGGGCCAGGGCGCGAAGGGCTCCCAGCTAGGAACCCACCGGACTCCCCCGACTCCCCACCCCCGTGCTCCCTGAGCCCGTCTGAGAGCTGTTTAGTGCAGGCTGGAGGTGGGGGTACAAGAGGGACTCCCTCGGCTCCCGGCTCGGTAGACCTGCGGTGGGAGGGGCGGCTCCCAGCAACAGTCCCAGCACCCCCCCACCCCCCCACCCCCCGGGCGGGACTGGGTGGGTGGGAGGCACCCAGAGCCCCGCGAAAGAAAGAAGGGGCGGGGCGAGCATGGAGAGGAGTTCTGGCACGGAAAGGAACGCGCGCCCCTGCGACCCGCCGCTGGGGTGGGCTCCCGGGAGACGCGCCTCCCCAGGGCGCGGCGACGTCCTCCAAGCCGCCTGGAGCTCGGAAGCCGCGGGGGCTCGGCCCCTGGCCGCGACACGGAGGAGCGTCCCGAACACCTAACGTTCTACCCCCGGTCGGCCCAGCGCGCGTTCCCCGCACGCAACGTGGGGCCAAGCCCGGCCGGGCGCCGGAACAGCGGCGCGGGGACCCTCGCCGGCCCCGAGCGGGGAGCGCGGCTGGGGACGCGAGCCTCCGGGGCCGCGCAGCCGGGGCAGCCGGGAGCCGAGCCCGCGGACGACGCCGCTCACTCACCGAGCCCGCCGACCTGCTCCTCGCAGGAGTACCAGATGCCGGTGTGGAAATTCCTGAAGAGGAAGCGGTCGTCCCCCGTCTCCCAGCTGTAGAGCGCGCCGCCAGGGGGGCCGTTCCCCGCGGCGGCGGCGGCGGCGGGGGCGGCGGTGCCGTTGGCCGTGGCGTTGGCGCCCGAGTTGGGGCAGTTGGCGCGCCCGCCCTGGCCGCAGCCGGGCTTGGGCACCCGCTGCGTGCCCTGGCACCAGTGCGTGGTGAGGAAGGCGGTCGTGGCGAAGAGCAGCGCCAGCAGGTTCAGGGCCACGGCCATGAGCGCTCGGCCGCGGCGGCTCGTCTTCATGCCGCCCGCGCCGCCAGGACCGCGCCGCCCGGGAGCTCCGCGCGAAGTTGGCAGCCGGCGCCCCGCGTCAGCGGCCGCTGCACGCCGCGCCCCGGGGCTCGGGCGCCTGCGACCGGCGGCGGCGGACGCGGCGCGGGCCCATGACACTCCCCGCGGGTGCGGGCGCGGCGCTGGGGGCCGTCGGCGGCAACGGAGAGGCTCCTGCGCTCCCGGAGCCCGGAGCGCGAGTGCCCCGCAGCAAGGAGTCGCTGGCGCCGGGCAGCGGCCGCGGCGCAGGGACGCGCGCTCCTCCGTGCGGAGACACCTGCAGGCGGCTGGCGACAGTGTTCCAGCGCCCGCCCTCACGGGGGGAGGGAGCGCCCCGCGCGGGCGGGGGACCAGGCGAGAAGGGACGCCCCCGAAAGCGACCCGCACCGGAGCGGCGGGTCTGAGAAGCAAGGAGAATGACCGGCAAGGCACTCTCGGAGAAAGAGGCTCCCCGCGGGGTACGTGGGGCAGCCAAACCGGCCGGGAGGAGGCACTCTAAGACCCAGAAAGGCCCTGTCCGCGCGAGACAAGGGCAGAGCCTGCTGGGGCTCCCCACAAGGGACATGGACAAACAGGACACTGTCCTGGAAGGAGACCCAAAGGGTCTGAGCTGCAGTTGGCTGGGCTCCCCGCAGCCAGAGAGCTGCCGGACCCTCTGGAAGGAATGGCGCACTCGGGACCTCTGTAGAGTTTCGGGATAGGCCAGGGCGGGTGTCCCACCAGGAATGCAGTGTTGTGGAGTCCGGAGGCTTGTGCTTCCCCTGGGGGCTGCCCAAGAAGGCACAGACCGGGTGAGCCGAGGGGAAGGGCTCCTCTGGCAGGACCCAGCCGCGGTCACCTGGGGCCCCCATTGTGGCTGGAACAACAGGAAGGGTGGCCAACAAGTGCCCCACACAGTATGACGGGGGTTAAGTGTGACCAGTGGGGCTTCCCCACACAAGCCATCCTGACCTGGGGTCCTGGGCAACCTGACCCAAGAAGGACACAAAGTTGGTCGCCAGGCAGGATGTCCCACAGAGGCCTCCAACCCAGAATCTTCAAAGTTGGGGTGGGGAACAAAATGGTCAAGAATCCTGACTTTGGGACCAGGCCAATCCGGGGCTTGACGGGGCCGTGGGCTTTGAGAAAGTCACTTAACTTCTTTGAGCCTCGAGTGTCTCACCCACAAACAGGAGGACCTTGCTGTTGAAATGGGATCATGCCTGTAAAAAGCATTTTGGCCGTGGGCACCCAACAAATGCTGCTTATTAGCATACGAGCCAAGAGCGGCCGACCACACCCACACAAGCCTTTTCAGATCCCTCGTGGGAGGCGGGATTGCCTCACTGAGTGACCCCATCCACACCTCTGCACCATGTTGCCCGACCGCCCTCACACACACGGCTCCCCGTGCCCGGACGCCCATGATGTGCACCCATTAATTGCATGTTGATTGCAGGAGTTCATTTCAATTCTGCCCAAGCCGAGAACCGCTCCAAGAAGCCGCAGCTGGTGGAGTGGCAGGTTTGTGCGACCCAAGGTCAAGGGACTGTGAACTGCCTTACTCTGGTGGGTGAGCTCGTGTTCCCCGTCAGCTGCTGCCACTCTGCCTGGGGGCAGGAGAGAGTAACTGTGGGCCATGTGCCTGGCAGGAACCCTATGAGAGGGTGGCCAGGGGTCCCCGGACTTATTTATTAGGTCCCTTTTCTAATAGTTGGAAGGCAAGGCGTTCTACCTATTTTGAGAGGGGACTCCATGCAGCAGTTGGCTACTGGTTGACAGAGAAAATATACTATGGCCAAACAGCTACCAGGAATTCAGTAACACTTTTAAACAGGTGTGCAATATTTATCATAGAAATATCTGTGCACATCTGAAAACCAGTCCCTCCGCTGTGGGCTTGAGACAGTGGTTGGCAGGCACGGGTGGGCCAGACCCACAGGCTAGAAGCCCTGTTCTGTGTGTCCAAAGCCAGGGGAGCCCAAGTGAAACATGTCCCAGGGCCACGCTCTCTCAAAAAATACCCAGAGGAAGACAGAGAGGGGTTTGAAATTCCCATGTAAGACACGCTTCCGCTCACGGACCACCCACCGGATGCTCGACACCAGGGAGAAAGAGCGGCAATAAGAAGGGGGCGGAGTGTGCAGGTATTAGGAGCCAGGGAGAATGACGGAGCAGGGAGGTGGCAAGACATGCAGGGAGCAGGTTGCAGTTTCAAGGAGGCCTCACGGAGAAGGTGACGTTGAAGCAATGACTCAAAAGAGGGTGGGAGCAAGCCAGAGGGCTGTCCCCAGAAAGGAGCTCCAGGAAGAGGCAGGGGTCACAGAGTGGTGGGCAGGGGGAGAGGAGCAGAACATGAGATTGGAGAGGTGGTGGGGAAGGGACAGAGTATGGCCACAACAAAGGGCATTTGCTCTTCATGGGGTGGAAGCCTGGGAGATTCCGCACAGAGGGAGTCAGGGCCTGCCGTTGGGTGCAACAGGACCACTCCAGCTGCTAGGTTAAGAGGTGTGGAGATACACAGACAGCTAAGGGCTAGTGAGTGAACTGGGTGAGTAACACCAGCAGCTCAGACCAGAGGAATGGTGATGGTAGAGGAGGCTCTGGGTCCATTTTAAAGGCAGGTCCAGCAGGATTTGATCAAGGATCAAACCTGGGGTGTGAAGATGACCTTGAAGGGCCTGTGCTCAGCCCAAGATAAGGTCAGGTGGAGAGCATGCCACTGGAGGGCGCCAGCTACTGCATCCAAACTCTTTGGGTAGGGTTTTTTTATCTTCAAGGAGCCATGCGGTTGGAAGTGCCTTGGGTGTAGACAGGTGTTAAAGAAAAATTATTCATGGCACTTGTTAAAGACAGGAGGTAGACTTTTTCCAAAGTACCTCTGCATGGAATTTTGCCATAGGGGAGAGAGGTGGGATCAGCTCAGAGTACAGCAACAAGATGAGATTTACAGTCGAAGAGCAGGGTGGGGTCGGTGGGTGGAAAATGACTAGGAGGAAACATCAGGGGTCAGGGCGCTTCCGGCTAAAACGGCCAAACAGGACTCTTGCTGATGGAGCCCAGGGGGATCAGACACTGCAAGTGAGAGATGAGGAATCTGATTGGGTTTCAAAGGCGAGGGATTCTCACTGAATTGACCCAGCAGGATTCCTGCTGAAACTGGACCAAGTGGACCAAGGACATAGCCCAGGGCCGGGGCCTGGTGGCGAACAGGGCGCAGAGAGGCCTGACTCGGGTTTGGTGAAGGAGATTTGGGGGTCGGTGGGGGTGGGGTTTGTTTGGGAGGCCAGAAATGTGGGCGCACACTGGTTTCCTTCTCTCTAGCCAATGCCATAGGCCAAGGCCTCCTGTCTCCTGCTATTCCCCAGCCTGCCCCCTGCCCATCTCTCCTCCCCTGAACTCGGAGCCAGAGAGATCAGCCCAGTGCGCTTCTGCTTCCCCCTCCAAGCACTCTCCATCGCCTGCCCCCAGACGAAGTCTGAATGCAGCTCCAGGTCCGACAAGCCCGGCGAGGCCACACCCCCAGGGCCTCTTCCCGCCCCTCGCACCCCCACCACCACACCCAATCACGTTGCACTCCTGACCACCCCGTGCTCAGACAGCCCCTCCAGGCTGCCACCTGCCTTCCTCCCTCTGCTTGGAGTGCCCTTGCTCTGCCTGAATCGTGTGTCCCTCAAAGTGCTATTTAAACACACTCCACTGCAGAGCTCTGCTTCCGCACACAGCCCTTCTCTGAGCTGTGGTGTCTGTGTTCATGCCTGTCTCTCTCACAGGCCTGGGGGCCCCTCTAGGTCACCCTGCTGGCAGCCTGCAGACTGTGCTTGGCCCATAAGTGTTTCTTCTCTGGCCCGGATGGAGCTGGCCTCCACCATGTTTTAAATTTTAATTAGTTGCCAACGTTCAATAATCATGAGATTTCACATAAAAATGTAGACTTCTAGCTTCTCTTGCAAGATCCAGTGACCTGCCAACACTGAGCCCATGCTCTTGCCTGGCAATCATTGACAGAGGTCCCGGGGAGGGTCATCAGGAGCTACAGTCCAGCTGGGCCCTCCCAGCATGAAAGACCCTGTCAGGCCCCTGGGGGCATTTGAATCTGAGAACCTGGAGTCAAGACCCAAAACGTTTGGGTAAAACCAATCTGTGGAGCTAAAAGTCAGGAGGAAAGCTACACTTGTGGGGTGGGGCAGTGCGGGAGGAGCCCAGTGGGGGACTTCCTGGGCTGCTCACAGTGGCCTTCAGTTTAGGAAAGCTCATTGAGCTGTGCAGTTGGGAATTATGCACTTTTTATAGGCAAAAAATTTGCCAGAAGAAGTGTTGCTATTAATCATTCAATTCAAACTTTTCAGGAACTATGACTATGCTTTAAAGGGACATGACCCAAATGCGTTTCACTTCCGACTTGGACTCGGCTGCTAGAAAGCCACGTGCTCGCTTCCAGGCCTCTTTGGCCCTCCCCAGGCCCATCAACAGGTTAGCCCATTGCCAATTATCAGCAACGTTTTTTAACCCTGAACTCCTAATACCTGCCTTACTCCCCTGGTTGTGACGCCACTGCAGTGTCTCGGTGGAAGCCGGCCACGAGATGCTGCTGTTTTGAGGCTGGTGGCTGCTCAGGGCCAGCTTTCGCAGGGGAGGGAGGGACCCTGGGGCTCAGGCAATCAGAGAAGCCCCTGAGGGTGGGTTCTCCAGAGGAGAAAGGAGCCACGTGTCCTTTGAAACTATCTTTAGCTCTTCCAACTGCTCCAGAAGAATTCCCTGGCCCCGGCCATGCGTCAGGCAGTGGTTGAACAAGACAAACCAAGTCCATGGCTTTGGGGGACTCACGTTCTGGAGGAGACGATAATAAACAAGGAGACAGCTCATCAGTTCGTAACTGCAGATGGTGACGTGCAGTCGGGGAGAGGAAACAGGGTGCGAGGGGAGCAACCAGGGGCCTCGCTGGGAAGGGGTGTCTGAGCTGGCTGGGGTTCGACAATGTCCCTGATAGAGGGGGGGTCTGCCTTTTAGTCCTGGCTCTGCCACACCCGGGTCGAACCTCCCTCAGAGCCTCCGTTTTCTCACCTGTAAATAGGGGCGTCCCGTGTGCTGAGTGTCCTCAACACAGGAGGAGTTTCTCGCATGTGTCTCCCCCGTTCTCAAGGGGTTAGCCGCCTTCCTTGTGCTGATGAGGAAACCGAGGCGGCTTGGAGAGGTTCTGTCGACAGCCAGCCCCACATCGGTTGGCAGTGGAGAGCAGGCAGAGGGAAGCACCTCGGAGTGCCCGGGGCTTGGGGAGAGTGCCTATCCTTCAATGCCGGCCCAGGAACTCCGATCTTACTCCCATAGTGATAGGGATCCAGTGTCGACTGCGGAGCAGAGGCATGACATTCCCGGGGCTATTTCTGGAAGGAAACCCCGGGGGCCAGCGGGCCACTGGACGGGAGGTGAAGGGCCTTAGGGCTGTGTTAGTAGGCGGGTGCCATGGTCCATGCCAACCGAGCACTGAAGCCGGCTCTGAGGCGGACCCCCAAACACCCGGATGTGTTCACAGACAACAAGGCTTCGGCATGCAAACACTCTAGGATACCCACCCACTCAAAAGTGTCCTCGGGAGCCACAGCGGCATGGTAACCAGCAAGCCAGCCTTGGCTCCGACAGCCAAGGCAGGAGGCAAGAGGGCTTCAGGGGGCCTGCTGACCTCACACTGGTCCCCTCATCCGCTGGGACGTCCTGGGTGACAGGTGAGGGATGATCTCACTGTGATGGAGAGGGATCAGGATAAGAAAGAGTCACTCC
Organism: Macrotus californicus; assembly: GCA_007922815.1. Classification (NCBI taxonomy): domain Eukaryota; kingdom Metazoa; phylum Chordata; class Mammalia; order Chiroptera; family Phyllostomidae; genus Macrotus; species Macrotus californicus. Next base: position 78,440 of record VMDR010001338.1, on the reverse strand, counting down.
TCAAGTCTGTCGGTGCTTGTTTGGCGGCAGGTGACTGCATGCCAGGCACTTTGGCTGAAGGGATGCAATGGAACCCTCATGGAACCCTCACTAGCTCAGCTGGAGAAACTGAGACTTAAGAAGCTAGCAGGGCAGTGGTCAGCGTCCAAGGCCCGAGGTCTCTGTCATCTTCAGATAAATCAAGCGGAAAGCCTCCCAGCTCTGGTTAGCCTGCAGGTCACTAACTCCCCTCCTTCTTCTCAGCACCCAGTGGGATTTATCTCAGGCCCCAGGGTCTGAGGCCGTTTGTTCTACCCCAGCACTGAAGAGGGAGGGTGGGAAAGGCTGGAGAGAAAACGGGCGTTTTTAAGGTGTCCCCTCCATCAGCCCTTCCTGGGCTTTCAAGCCGTTATTTGCTTTTCTCTGCTGCCCCCTAGAGTCGCAGCGCGGGACTGCCGGCCTTGCTTCCCTGAACCAGGGAGAATCTTCTGCCCCGCTCCACGCACCCGGGGCGAAGACGTCAGTGCCAGAGAGAAACGGAAGGGACAGAGGCCTGGGGCTGGGTTAAGTGATTAGGGGCGCAGGTCTCCAGCTGGTTGTGACTATTTATAAATTACATAATGAGGCACAAATATAAACATAAAGCAGATGTAAAAACTAGAACTGTTTAAAGGAAGACATAAAGATTTAATAAACACAACTTTTATATGTTTTTATTTTATTTACTAACAGTATAACAGACCTTGTAGCTTTTGTTTAAACGCTCTTGGACTTCTGGTCAAGATGGCGGCATAGGTTAACATAACACACTTCCTTGCACAACCATGTCAAAATTACAACTAAAATACAGAACAACCACCACGCAGAACCGTGAGAAATCGAGTTGAATGGAAGTTTGACAACTACAGAATTAAAGAAACCACCCAGCCTATGCTATTACAGCTGTCCCAATTTGTCCCCTTTGCGACCCTCCACCCAGCACTCCCACTGCCTCAGGCCATCCCCACACCGTTGTCCATGTGCATGGCTCATGCACGTAAGTCCTGTGGCTGCTCCATTTCCTGTGCTGTACTTTACATCCCCATGGTTATTCTGTGACGACCTATTTGTACTTCTTAATCCCCTCACCTCTTCACCCATTCCCCCAGACCCCCTCCCATCTGGCAACCATCAAAATGTTCTCCATATCCGTGATTCTGATGTGTCCTTCTTGTTTGCTTAGTTTGTTTTTTAGATTAACTTGTTGATAGGTATGTATTTATTGCCATTTTATTATTCATAGTTTTGATCTTCTTCTTTTTCTTAAATAAGTCCCTTCAACATTTCATATAATAATAGTTTGGTGATGATGAACTTCTTTAGTTTTTTGTCTGGGAAGCTCTTCATCTGCCCTTTGATTCTAAATGATAGCTTTGCTGGATAGAGCAATCTTGGCTGTAGGTCCCTGCTTTTCATGAATTTGAATATTTCTTGCCTGCAAAGTTCCTTTTGAGACATCAGCTGACAGTCTTATGGGAACTCCCCTGTAGGTAACTAACTACTTTTCTCTTACTGCTTTTGAGATTCTCTCTCTCTTTAACCTTTGGCATTTCAATTATGATATGTCTTGGAGTGGGCCTCTTTGCATCCATCTTGTTTGGGACTCTCTGTGCTTCCTGAGCTTGCATGTCTATTTCCTTCACCAAGTTAGAGAAGTTTTCTTTGATTGTATTTTCAACTAGATTTCCAATTTCTTGCCCTTTCTCTTCTCCTTCTGGCAGCCCTATGATGTGAATGTTGGAGTGCTTGAAGCTGTCCCAGAGGCAACTGTCCTCCTGCTTTTAGGTTCTTTTCTCTTTGTGTTGTCCTGATTGGTTGTTTTTTTGCTTCCTCATGTTCCAAAACATTGCTTTGATTCTTGGCTTCATCCACTCTACTGTTGTTTTCCTGTAAATTTTTCTTTATTCTAGTCAGTGTATCCTTCTTTTCTGACTGGATCATTTTTATGCTGCTGAGGTCCTCGCTAAGTTCCTTGAGCATCCTTATAACTAGTGTTTGGAACTCTGCATCTGATAGATCCTTCATCTCCATTTTGTTTATTTCTTTCTCTGGAGTTTTGATCTGTTCTTTCATTTGGACCATGTTACTTTGTCTCCTCATGTTGGCAGCCTCCCTGTGTTTGTTTCTGTGTATTAGGTAGAGCTGCTTTGACTCCGTGTCTTGGTAGTGTGGCCTAATGTAGTAGGTGTCCTGTAGGGTCCAGTGGCACAGCCTCCCCTATCACCCAAGCTGAGTACTCAAGACACACCCTTCATGTGGGCTGAGTATCCTCTTCTCTTGCAGTTGAGCCTTGATCACTGTTAGCAGGTCAGTGGGAGGAATTTACCCAGGGCAGTCAACTACAAGGATTGGCTGTGACCACTGACCACTAACCTCCACCTTCTGTGGAGGAACAGCTGTGTGGGGGCAGGGTAGTGGTTCTCCAGTGAGGTGTGGAGCTCTCCACTGGGTGCACACGCTCTGGGTTTTCCTGTGTTGTGCAGGCCAAGGTCAGCTCCCACCCGTGTTTTGCCTGGGGCCACCCTGCCTGAGCTACAAAGCAATCTGAGATGGCTGCTACTTGTGCTGGGCTTGGAGATTCCCAGGTGAAGCCAAGGTGTGAATCTAGGCTGGCTGCTGCTAGTGTCTGGCCTCTGGCCCCTTATCAAGTCATATGGGGGCTGGGGAGCTCACTGAGGCTGGCAGTTGCTTATTTGAGATGATTTAGGAAGTTGTGAAACATAAGCCAAGACCAGCCACTCGTATGGAAAAGTCACTGTTAACAGGTTGGGTAGGCCCGGAAGGTGGGTGGGACAGAGTCTCAGGGGATCTCTGGGTGGGGCAAACAGTGTTAGCCATGTGGATGGAGTCTCAGATATGGCACCCACCTGTCTGCCCTGTGGTCTGTCGGGAGAGGGCTCAGAAAAGGAACAATAGCTTCTGCCTACCTTTCTGTCTGGGAGAAAGATATGCCCCAGCCCCTGCCTTGAGGGCAGACACTTCAGTTCCTTCCCATATGCCCCTGGTGCCTTTCAAGCTTCTACCCTGGTGCTGGAGCTCAGAGACAGTGAGTCTGAGTAAGTCTATGTGTGGGTTCTTTAAGGGGAACTGCTTGGGAGTCCAGAACTTTCTTCCACTGACTCAATCCCTGCTGGCCTTTGCAGCCAGAAGTTGTGGGGACTTAGCTTCCAGGCACTCGGGGCCTGCACTGGGAGAGCCTGCGCTGGGATTCCTGAGATATCCGTCCCGAGTTTCTACCCACCGCACATGGATGGGGCACTAGCCTGTTCCGTGTCTATGCCCCTCCTATCGTCTAGATGGATGTGGTTTCTTAAATTCCGTAGTTGTCAGACTTCCACTCAGCTCGATTTCTGACAGTTCTGAGTGATGGTTGTTTTATTTTAGTTGTAATTTTGACGTGGTTGTGTGAGGCAGCGAGCCCTGTTTACATACGTTGCCATCTTGACAGGAAGTCCCAAACGTTCTCAATTAGTTTGTTTTCTAGTCCCAGCAATGCAATTGCATTTGCTTTTTCTATTCTTGAAAAGCGTGCGTTAATATGCTCTGCGGGGATAATTCAAGCGTCTGCTTCTATTTAGGCTTATATCCACGCTTGATTCGAGCGGCTGTGGGAGTAGAAACAATGCTGAAATGTAGATTTATAGAAAGATGTAGAAACCCAAACGGAAGGAGTGCCTTGGGGGCTGTGCTTTCTAAATAGCGATATTCGTATTTTAGTTCCATTCACAAAAGGGGGGGCTGGTTTTGGTGAAATTTGGCTGATGCAGTTGATCCTTGAACAACATGGGTTTGAATTGTGTGAGTCCACTTACACATGGGTTTTTCCAATAAACACCTGTACTGTCCGGACCTGTGGCTGGGAGTCCACGAATGAGGAAAGCCAACTGTGCGCGTCGATCTATGCCATCTTACACGGGGGACTTGAGAATCCACGCCATGGGTTTCGGGGTTCATGGGGGGTCTGGGAACCAATCCTCAAGGGACACCAAGGGGCAACTGGAGTTTGGGGGAGTCAAAAGTTATACACGGATTTTTTTATTACGCAAGGGTTTGATACCTCAACCCTTATGTTGTTCAAGGGTCAAATATATATGTCCATCTTTACTCATGTCTGTCAGTCTTGCAAACAAAGCAGAGGATTAGTATTTGCGTATTATTTTTTAAAAGATTTCTATTTATTTATTTTTTGAGAGAAGGTAAAGGAAGGAGAAAGAGTGGGAGAGAAACATCGAGGTTGATGGTCTCTCCTACGCCCCCTGCTGGCGACCAGACCTGCAACCCAGGCGCGAGCTCGGATTGGGAGTCAAACCGGTGACCTTTCGTTTCACGGAAGGTTGGCCACCTGAGCCTCCGTGGTCAGGGCGGTATTTGTGTATTTTTAATAAGCAGATCCAAAACCCCCTAAAAGTTTTGTTTTGGGAGATACTGACGTCAGTTGGCATTCTCTGTCTGCAAGCCCGTACAGTGTGCAGAGTTGAAGAGTGTGAGGGAAACACGCTTCCATCGCTTTTTGGCAATCCAAGCTCGTAACAATGGAAACACTTCCAAACATCTGCTTTCAAAACGCTCTCTCCAACACGTGAATTTCTCTCCAGAAGCAGCTACATTCTCACACGTTGTTTAAAAATCACTTCCTTCTTACGGGAACAGATGAGATTCTTTGTTTGGGGGGACAAATAGCCGACAGTCACGTGTGCCCCCAGAAGAGGTCATCGAATGCGGCACTTTTCCTTTTCACAGAAGACAACGTGAGGCATCCTCAGGCGCAGCAGGGGTGTTAAGCCACTCTCGGTGTCACTCCCATCTCATAACAAAACATCATCGAAGGGCCTTCCATGTAAAGGTCTTGTTTTTAATAGTGGTGATATGAAGAATAAACGTAATATTAGAAAATGCTGATCCTGTGTCAGGCACCGGGCAAGCAGGCTCACACTCACTAACTCCAACCCACACACCAGGCTATGACGCAGGTAAGCATCTCATCTTCCTTGCTATATGAGGGAACCAAGGCACAGAAGTGGCAGCTGTGACCATGACAGGTGATACTGTCAAAGAGGAGGCTGTTGGTGGGACAATGGAGGGGTGGTCCCAGTGTGAAAACACGGGGACTCTCAAACTTGAGACCCAGAGCTCTCCCCACCACCCGGGAGACACTGGGAGCGTCTAGCCCCCTCGAGGCCCAGGCACAGCCGACACCCAAGTTCCACACTGGCGGAAGCAGAGGGGCACAGAGGTCGGGGGAAAGGCGCGAATCTTGCCCGCAGGGCTGCCTTCTCTTCCTCAGGTCCGTGATTAAGACACGCCTCCTGGAGCCCCTTGTCTTTGCCACACAGTCTGTGAACCAGTGTGGATTTCCACACACACGCACCCCCCACCCCCGACATTGCTTTTATCAGTTTCATCTCCCAAGCAAAGCAAAAAGAACATCTACTCGGTGCCATACAGAGGGCGCAGAGCTTGACACACGTCCCCTCATTATTCCTAGCCACAGCCCTGGGGACAGGTGCCCTTATGTCCCCATTTTACAGGTGAGAAAACTGAGGCTGAAAGAGAGGTCCCCCTACTCGAGGTCAACAGCAGAGCTAGGGTTCAACCCCAGGTGCGTGGCTCCAATTCCAGTGTCCCAGGTGCCTTGGCCTGGCAGCCACCGTCTCTGGAAGGATCCTGTGGTCAACCCCGCTCTGTGTGTCGGGAGTTTCTGCCCGGAAAAGAAACCTACTGAACTAAAGTAGGTGGCGTGAGTGAACCACGGAGGATCAGAAACAGAAAGAGTGGGATGTGCTCCATTTCTGCCTCCCCAAGAGTAGACTCGACCCACTGGGGGGGATGGGGCCCTCCCCTTGGGTTAATGAAGTTATTCAGAGGAAATCTAATGCCTGACCATCATCCTCGGGGGGTGCTGACCCGGGGAAAGGCCTGGCAGGGGTTTGCTTGGTGAACCAAGGATGGGCACACCAGTGGGTGGATCTGGGCTGCAAACCAAAGTGCTGCAGTAAGTCTTCAGCTCAGGGATGTCGACGCTACTAGTCTGTTGCATTTCACTGTGAAGTGGCCATAATCGGGGGGCGGGGTCCTCCCGTCGACCATGTAGTCTGGGCACGGGGTGGGGAGACTTCAATCCTGGGACAAGGTGGAGCCACTTCTTGGAGAAGTACAGTGGGGTCTGGAGGCTCTTATGGCCTTTCTGCCTGAGCTTCTTTCTCTGCTCGGGTGCTCCCCAGGGTGGGGGCAGATAAAAACGAGGACACGATCGGGACGAGCAGCTGAGGCACTTTCCGTCCTTGGCCTTTTTCTTTCTTCCTCCCTGTACCCGTGTCCTTTGCCCCGACTTTGCTATGTCATGCGGGCATCGGAGTTTGCCAACCTTGAGTTAGCATTTTGGATGCCTGGTCCTCAGAGCTCCACCTGCATCTTCATCCCGGGATCCACCCTCACTACACCTGCATCTCAGAATCCCATTCCCTGCAGAGAGAAGTCAGCTTCCCGTCTCCAGCATCACTTTAGCCGGCATGGCACTGCCCAGCACTGAGGACCTGGGAACACGCTCCCCAACCAGGCACCTGAGTGACCTCTCGGCCCTCTGTCCTCACTGTTCTCTGTGGCTGAAGACCCTGGTGTGGGGCATCTGCCTTGAGCAGTTTTCGGGGCCCAGAAGCCCAGTCTATTTCAATCCCAGGGTGTTTAGTGTGCCTGGCTTCACCACGGTCCCTGGGCGGCCTGACTGGAGTATCCAGCTGCTGCCTCCAATGTCCCTTCAGTCCTGCAGCAAACCCTGATGGAGCGCCAGCAGACTGCGGCCCACGGGCCAGCCCTAGGCCACTTCCTACTCACGTTCGACCTCAAGCTAGGAACATTGTTTCAATGGTTGAGAGGTAAAAATCAAACTAAGAATCATATTTTGTGACACATGGAAATTAAGTAGAATTAAATTTTCAGTGTTTATAACTAACATTTCCTGGGGACACGGCCACGCCCAGCTGCTCAGGGACAGTCTGCGGCTGCCTCCATACTCCAAGGGCAGAGCTGGGGAGGCAGAGACGTAGTAGGGCTGCTGAGCCTCGGAGCTTGCCGTCTTCCCTCTCCTGAGAACCGGCCACCCTGCTCTGCTGCCAAAGTCCTGGTGCGGATCTGGCATCAGCAACACACAGGTGTTCCAACACCCTAGGGCTGCTGTACCAAATGGCCACACACCAGGTGGTTCGGAAACACAGGAATGTGTCCTCTCATGGTCCTGGAGGCCTGAAGTCTGAGATCCGGGGGTCGGCAGGGCCACGCTCCCTCCCGAGGCTCTAGGGGAGTCTCCTTTCTTGCTTCTTCCAGCTCCTGCTGGCCGTTGGCATTCATTCTGACCGTCGGGGGTGATCGCTGTGGCTGCACCAGCTCCTGTCTCTGCCTCCCTTCGTCTCTGTGTGTCTTGTAAAGATGCTTGTCACTGGATTTAGGGCCCACCACGTCATCCAGGATGGCCTCGCCTCAAGACCCTTTAATTTAGTTGTGTCTCACACGTGTTCTGTCCACATCAGGTTGTGGTCAAGGCTCTGGGTCATGGACACAGACTTTTCTCTCGGGGATTGTCGGGGGGCACCATTCAACCCACTCCAAGTGGTTTCTTGCCTTCCAGAAGCTTCCATCCTTTTGAAGGGAGACTAATGACAACCCACTCACACACCCCACTCAAAAAATGTAAGAAACACACAGGTCCGGGGTTTGTAAGAGCTATGAAGAAAACTGAAGCAGGGCCAGGAGCTCGGACAGCCGCGAGGAGGTGGCTCACACTCTCCTGAGCAGGGACCGAGGGACGGAGGCGGTGAGCGCCACAGACATGAGGACAGGTCACAGCAAGTGCCGAGGCACAGAGGAGGAGCAGTGGCCCGTGTGAAGAGCAGCAAGGGCTCACCGTGCGGCTGGAGGAGAGTGAGCCAGACGGAGAGCGTGATTACGACTCCAGAACCATCTGCTGAGGGGCTCCTCCATCCCGGGCCCTTCACCCCAGAACAGTAAGGACTAGTTACTGCTGCGGCTCTCCTGTCCCCCTGCTTCACGTGGACAGCTCAGTCAATTCTCACACAGCCCTGACTTGGAACTGGTGGGATTAACCTCCTTCCCCTGGTATTTTGCTAAGTAAACCGAGGCCACTCAGCCAGGAGCAGAGAGCTGTGACCCAGAGCTATTTCCAGGCGCCCCAAAACCTCGAGCTCCCTCCCAGGGGCTTTCTTGAAACAAGAGAGGCAGGATGTCGGGCTTCGCAGGCGTCGGGCCACCCAGACCGCAGAGCCAGCGGGGCCCTCCGGCAGCAGGAGGCTCCGGCCACTAGTCTCGCTTCCACTTTCAAGATCAATTATCACAGAAGCCAGTCTTCACAATCAAGCTCCAGTGGGCAACTGGCAAATCGTGCGTGATCTGTGCCAGGCCACCTGGCACCAGCAGACACTCTGAGCCACCGCCCTGTCTATTCCCCGCGTGGGGTCAGGGTCCGGAGAGCTTGTAGGCTGCCTGAGTCCGGGGTGGTGACACAGAGGCCTCAGCGGGGCAGCTAGAGGGCTGGGGCCAGAGACTGGCCTGACCTGGGCAGTGCTGGGGCTTGGGCATACCGGTTTGTATTACTGTTTGTTTTCAATTATTATTTAAAATTCCTACAGAAGTAATATATGTACATATTTAAATAATCAAATAATATCTCATACTACTCTCCTGTCTCCCCCTAAGTTCTAGCTGCAGGGGCCTCCCTTCTGTTCTCTGACACGCCCAGCTGCTTCTGGCCACGGCACCTGTTCCTCCTACGGCGAGCACTCTCTTACTGTCCCATCCAGTCCCAGCCCCAGGTCACCTCCCCAGAGACCCTCTGACTATCAAAGGCGTCCACTCGGGTGACTGTGTGCGTGTCCCATCACCAACATGGTCTCCACGTGGCACACTCCGAAATGGCCACGTCCAGTTGTCCAGTTGTCCAGAGGACACAACGGTCTGTTGTATGCTCTACTAGAGCACCAGCCACACGAGGGCAGGACCGGGCCTGTCCCTCACCGTGGAGCCCGTGTGCCCAGAGCAAAGCCTGGGGTGAGGCAGATCCTCACTGAGTGTGCATGTGAGAAGGAAACGAGGGGGAGGGGAAGCAGCAAGGGAGGACAGCAACGGCCGCCCGTGCCTACCTCCTTCTTCCTCTGCCTCTGGCCAATGGAGCCCCGTCTTCACCCGCAAACCTGACGCCAGTGTAGCAGCTGCTCTCCTGGAAGCAAGAAGGAGAGGTGCCCTGACCAGGCCCTTCTCAGCCCTGACTCCAAGTGGTGGCCAGAGAGGGCCGCTTCCCGATGGTGACTGATGTCACACACTGCTGTGCTGGGATCCTGGAACCATCCCTATGGCCTTGGGTAGGTCACTTGCCACCGCTGACCTTCAGTCTCCTTGTCTGTGAAGTGGGCACCCCCAGTGGGCATCTCACCAACGCAGCGGAGATTAGTTACGGGAATACTCAGGGAACAGGCCACCCAGTGAGATCTTTTCCCTGTCTCTGCTGGCAGATAGGGTCCAGAGCTGACGAGTAGCCTACATTCTAAAGAGAGGGAGGTCCTGTAAGAATCACATGGACAGACTGCCAGGCCGCCAAGGAAGGGGAACTGGCCTCGTGTTTGTTGGCGGATGGGGCCCACGTGGCTAACTATGGCCACCATTGTCACTTTTACCTTGCCTATTGGCCACAGCAAGTCACACGGCCAAACCCAAAGTCAAGGGGCAGGAACAAAATCCTCCCTGTTAGTGGAAGGAACTGCAAGTCACTAGCAAAGGGCAAGCACAGCGAGGGGCGAGGAGTCAGGGCGCATATTGCTCTACTGCTTGGGGCTTGGCCCTGGAGGTAGGGCACACTTGGGAACCAGGACACTAGTGGCATTTCTGGCCCAGAGACTGAAGGTGGGGGCCGGCTGCAGGGACCCAGGCTCACAGTTGATCTCGATTTGCAGGGCGTGTGGTGGTGAGCTCCCAGAGAGGCCCAGGGGAAATCACATTTCTTCTCGATGGCCCTCAGAAGGGGAGGGAAGGAGTCCCTTGTCCCCAATGGAGGTTAGAGGAGAAGAAATGTCACAAGACCACTCCAGTGATCACAGCACCGAGAGATGGTGTAGACTCCTGACCTGTGACCTAGGGAAGGCACTGAGGACTGAGCCACGGTGGGCCCAGCTCGGTGCCACAGGGATCCAGGCTGGGGCTGGCCTCTGCTCCACGACTATGTGGGACCCTCTCTGCAGGGACCCCCATGCCTCCAACCCCAAAGGAGCCAATAAGTGGGAGAGGGATGTGAAGGGTGTGGAAGAGCCTGACAGCAGCACCCCCACACTCAAGCAGCTCTGGGGCCCGGCCCTGACTCGCGGGGGACGAGCAGCAGAGGAAGTCTGAGCTGAATTGAAGACTGAGGTTAGAAAACACGCAGGCCTGAGCCTGCTGCTGAATTAGGACTGTTGCAGCAGCAGAAAGGGGCCGGAGGCCGTGGGACCTGGCCGATCTCCTAATGAGGGATGGAGTACAGCGGTGGGGAGCTGTGGGAACTACAGAAACAGTATCAAGTGGTAGCAGCTGGCACATACAGTGGTCCCCGTGGCCAGCCACAGTCCTGGTGCTTTTGAGTTAGTAACTCTTTTAATCTTCACGACAACTCTGTAATATCATCATTGTTGTATTACAATATTATTATCTCCCCTTTAATGATGAGGCAACTGAGGCAGAGAGTGTCAGAATCTTGCCCAAGGTCACACAGCAGGAGACAAGGGCCAGGGTGTGACCACAGGCCGTCAGAATCCCGAGTCTACAGCTATGCTATCTCCTTATTTTTTGAGAAGTGAAACCACTTTGTGTTTGTACTCTAGTGTGTTAAATGCCCTGTTAAGTCACTCAGGTGCTCAAGAAATGTGAGCTCCCTGGCCTTCTCCTACCTCACCTGCTCCTGCTGCCACGGCAACCCCTCCCAGGGGCCCACAGAGGCATGACGAAAGAGCTGAGCTGAGCCAGGATCCGAAGTTCTAACCCTGGCCAGGGTCAGGATACAGGGTAGGCCTTGGCCTGGAGGCAGGAGGCAGCCTCAGGGAAGCCCAGGAAAGCTTCACTGTCCACTAGCTCCCTGGGCCTGCCCTGTGGGGCAGGGGTGCTCAGGAAGAGCAAACCTGGGCTCAAGTTCCCACTCTGCCACTAGACCTTGGGCAAATCTCAGACCCTATTGGAGCTTCTGGCTGAAGCCCCAGCCGTCCTTGATTGGCAGAAACTGGGCCTCCAGCGCCGTGGGTTACACACTGCAACCGCCCAAAGGGCCACTGTTGATTGAGCAGCCACAGCACCCCAGGCTTGAAGCTGGATAGGCTACGTGCATCATGTGGTCCTTCAGCCCTGGGAGGAACTCATACCAATTCTGCTTTACAGATGAGGGCTGAGGACCAGAGAGCCTAGGTGACTTGCCTGAGGTCACACAGCTGGGCACAAGAGAGAGGAATCAGCCCACATATTGGGTTGGCCAAAAGGTTCGTTTGGTCTTTAAGGAAAATATTGGGTTGCCCAAAACATGTTTTCCATATGAAGGCTCTAGTAGCGCTTAGTTGTCTTTAACTTCATTCAAAACAATTTTGTTAGATTGCAGTGTGACAGCTGTCGTATCAGCGTGCATTTGTAAAAAACATCAAAACTGGTGAGTTTTTGCGTAGTTGTTTTAATATTGAAGTTGGAAGAAGATACGCAACATTTTTGGCGTATTATGCTTTGTTATTTCAAGAACGGTAAAAACACAACTGAAATTTTAAAAAAAAAAATCCGTGCAGTGGATGGAGGAGGTGCTGTGACTGATCGAACGTGTCAAAAGTGGTTTGCGAAGTTTTGGAGACTTCTCGCTGGACGATGCTCCACGGCCGGGTGGACCAGCTGAAGCTGACTGACCGCGATCAAATCGAGACATCAACTGAGAACAGTCAGCGTCTACAATGCCCGAGACGGCCTGGCCGCGGGGCCGGCGGAGTTCGAAATCGCCCGCCTTCCGCTCTGCTGGCGCAGAGCCACCCCTGCTTGGAGGGGGAAGCGCCATCTAAAATTCTCACAAAACCTGTGTAGTTGGAACTTTAATATTTTATCCGGAAAAGCTTGTTTTAGTTCTGGGGAGAATAATTTCTGGTTAGTGGGCAAGTTTTTAAAAAACGCACTTTCCTGCCACCAGTTTTCCAGAGAAAAGTGAGATCGTTACGGAAGCCGGTTCGTTTTGTGCACGTGTCATGTCAGAGTGCAGAGCCTGCACACATGTGCACATACATGTTCATGTGTGTAATTAGCCTGTCTAGCACAGGGCACACAGCAGGGTCCTCCCTCTCCTGAGGGCAGGGCCCACGTGTTACCTGTGCTCCCTCCCCAGTCCTCGATCCAGTGCCCGCCCCAGAGTAGACCCTTGGGAAATGTCCGCAGGTGGACAGAAAGGCTGAACAGGTGAGTGATGCATAAGTGCTGCGTGTCTTTGAGCCGAGGGTGGGTCAGACATGCATCATCATTCTAAGGGAAACCTACACATCTGGCCTTGAACTCCACAAGTTGTCCAGAGAAACCCCAAGGAGCCTTGCACTCAGGGACGGGCTGGAGTGTCAGAGTCTCCCCAAAATGTAGCCCCATCTGTGTCACCTGCAAAACAGATTCCGCAAACAGCTCAAAGCCCCCAAGAAAAGCAGAACCTGCTAGGTGCAGAGCCCTTCTGTGCGTCGGGAAGGCGGCCTGCTCCTGGAGGGCACTGGCGTGGGCCCTGGGGCACCCTGAGAGCCGGTGCGCTGCAAAGAGAAAGGGGCGGGGCCGGAAAGAGAAAGGGACGGGGCCTGATAGCGACACAGGCTACAAGCCCTCGCTTCCAACCTCCAGCACCTCTGCCCACGGAGCGCCTCCACTCAGGCCTGTCAGGAAACAAAGCAGCACTGCGGCCACCACAGCTCGGACAGACAACAGGGCAGATCGCGGACCCCTCGGCACCTGGTTGGAACTCCCGCTCTGCCACTTTCCAGTTAGTTGTGTGACCCCGGGCAAGCCACATTACCCCTCTGGGCTCATTGTCTTCCAAGTTCGATGGGAGCAGTGACACATGTCCTACTTCCTTGATTAACTGACTCTGGCACAGAAGGGGCTTCCCAGGCCTCGGCACGCCAAGGTTCCCCGGTAGCTAAGCAGCGGGATCCGTGAGCACCGGCACGGCAAAGGTGCAGGTGCTGGAGCCACACTCGCCTAAAATCGGACCCCGGCTTTACCGGGGACTTGCTGCGTGGCCTTGGGCAGCCACTTCCCCCTGAGCCTCATCTCCTCACATGTAAGCATTTGCTCTGAAGGCGGAGGAATCCTAAGCAGGTGAGGGGCACCCTGAGCAGACAAACCCAGGCTGTACGCGGGAGGTAGGAACCATTTTTGGAAATACCATAATACGGATCAGCAACATAACAAAGCCCTGGGCTTCCTGAGAGCCTGGGCCCTCCCCTAGCAGGCTGAGCGAGGGGGAGAATGGGATGCCTCCGACGCCTTTGGAATCTGAACCACTTCTACTCCAGCGCCCTTCCCAGGCCGGGAGTAAGGTGACCGTGACTCCCAGGAGCTCGGGGATCAGCTCCAGCACGGCACAGGAGAGAGGCCGCTGAGCAGGTGTTCAGGCTCTGCCTCTACAAAATGGGGGTCATGTCCTCTTGGGAGGGTTCCAAGAACAATCGTGTCTGACTGGCTTGGCTTTCGGGGTGGGGGGGAGCCCCACTTCGGACCCGTCTCTAACCTCAGCCCCCAGGCTAACTCCAGACACCAGTGTGGGCCTGAGGTCCCCATCACTTCCTGCAATGTTCTGGTGGTGGCTTCCACCTCACCGGCTCCTCGTAGCTCACAGCTCAGGTTGGAACAGCCACACGGCTGAGGTCCACGTGACCCACCAGAAGGCGTGCGTGTGTCCGAGAGGCCTAAGACGGGCAGAACACTGCCACATGGGTAACGTGACCTTATTCCTGCTGAGCGCTGGGGATGCAAGGAAAGGCCTGGAAGGCCACCCCCTGAAACATCACTGAACGACCTCAGATTTTTATTTCCTTTTTGTCTTATCTGCAAGGAACATGTACTATTATTTCTATAATAAAGGGAAAAAAGGCTTTTAAAAAATGTACCTGTTGACAAAATGTCCACCTATGTCAGGCCTGTGAAGCTTCTGGAAGTTTTGTCTAAATAATTAATTTTCCACCAGCCCCACTCCCGGGGCTGGCACCCAACTCTGACCCCTAAGAGCTTCCTACGCCCTTCGGAGTCCCCAGGTCCCAGAGCCAGCTTCTCACCAGCACCACCCACAGCTCTCGGCCCAGACCCGGGAGGCGCATCACCCCTCGGCTGTGTGCCCTGCCACCCCACCACCTCCACGGGCCTGAGCCCATTAATGAACATGGTTTTTAAAGGTGTTTCCAGTGTTGCACACAGGAAGAACGGGAAATGGAGTCCTGGAGCTAAAGAAACCCTTCACTGGACAGCCGTTCGCTTGAGTGCGCTCCCCAGAGGAGCCCCGAAAGGGAAGGCCGGGCGTTCTGAGCAGACACGCAGGACGTGGCTTCATTATGTTACGAATTGGTCAGAGGAGACCTCAGTGTTAACTCGAGGCTTCCTCCTATGAGGAAGATCCCATTTGGATTAAATCTGGAAAACCCGCATGTACTCAACATCATTGGGCACCTGCTCTGGGCCAGCCCCCAAATGGAGGTACAGACCTGTATTCCAGGTCTGTACTGGGGGTACACACTAATTCCCTGCCTCCAAGTCCTCATTTTGGTGGGGGACTCCACAGGCACCGATGATGAGCGGGGCCACAGGCGGCATGGACACAAGAAGCCCTCCACTGTCAAGGGGAGCTTAGGGGAGCTTCTGAGTAGAAAGTGTTGGAGGAAGGCAGCTGGCTTAGTCCGAGGGCCGGGGAAGACCTCAGCTTTCCTGCAGAGCTGGCCCAGATGTGACCCGACGGGGTCAGACCGCGTTCCCCACGATGCCCGCTGCACAGCATAAAACACAGCCCGTCACCGGTTTGTCTGTTCCGGGGCCAGCTCTGAGTGGAGCCCTCCTGATGAGACAGGCCACTGCATCTGAAGTGGCGAGGAGACGCTGGCAGGGCTCTGCCTTCCCCCGTCTTCGGAGACACATGCCTCACTGAGCCGGGCACCTTCTCCTCCAGGACCAGGGAAACTGAAGCCTCAGTTCATCCCAGTTGTCCCAGAATTACTGCTGATAATGTTGCTTTTTACTCACCACATCCTGGTTTGCAAAAAAGAAAAAATCAGTCACACCCGCCGCCTTGGGACACAGTCACACCTGTCTTCACCCTTCCCCTACCTATGCCCCTGTCTCAGATGCCCATTACCTTCAGTGAAGCCCCCCCGCCCCCTCCTCCCCTCCCCCAGCTCCATCAACAATGCTCTATCCACTTCCTGATGCTGGATCCCCATCACATTACTTAGCGCACCGTTCTGCAACAATCCGTCCATTTCCCCACTGGCCTGTGACTTCTTGTCATACCCATCTCCAAGTCCTTCACTTGGAGCTCCAGCACCTGGCTTATCAGGTATTTGACAAATAGTGTTTGTTAAATTAATGAACTGCCATTGATTGTGGTGACTGCCAAGGTCAAGAGTCAACTGGAACCAGCAGCTCCCTTCCTCTCCCTGGTCCCAGCACCCTGCAGAGATGTCACACTCTTGGGCAAGGACGTTGCCCCAAAGTGAGCAAGGGGGGCTGGTGAGGTGTCACCAATAACCAGCCAGGGGCTCTGGGCCTAAAAGTCCCCAAGATCCGCAAATCCAGGGGCTGATTTTGTCAGCTGTCTCAGCAGAGCCTTGCGGCTCAGACATGTCACAACTTGGACGTCTGTAACTTGCGTTCTCCGTCCGATTAGAAATCAGGCCTCAAAAGCACTTGGGCCCACCATTTCTGGTGTCGAGACTGAACCCGTGGAAATCATCAGACAAATACCAAGATTTACACGCAAAGACGCTCACTGTGGCATCACCTGTTTGTTACACAGAAAAACTGAACTAAACAGGCACAGCACATGACAGAACACGATCTGCCTTAAAGACCAGGTTTTAGTAGAGTATTTTGTTAGTGTTAGGAAATAGCTGTAACACGTTAAATGAATAAAAAGGAGACTACAAAACAACAGGAGCTCAATTTTATTTTTTTAAAAAAGGCAAAATCATATACATTTGCACACATATAAAGAAATGTGGAAATAAAATTTACCCGAAATATTACCAGTGGTTTTTCCTGGGCAGTGGGATTAGATGGCTTTTTTAGTTTTTGGCATTTTTCACATATTCTTCTGCATTTTATAGTCAGGAGAAAAAAAATGGCCGTTAAAAGAAAATTCAACCCTCCTCTGCATGAGGCCAAGAGCAGGCAATGGGGGAAAATGCTTGAAAGTGTGACATTTCATCGGATTCCTTCCCAAAGCCAGTGGCTGTGCCTTTAGCAGGTGCAACTGGCAAAACCAGAGGACAAGCAGGACACGGGCACCGGAGTGGAGCCAGGACAACCTCCTCACATTCCAAGGCGGCAGGGAAAGCAGCCTGCCCCGTTGAAAACCCCGTCATTCATTACCCTTCCCCAGCCCCTTCCTCAGGATACAATTTCTGGGTCTGTCTATAGCGCGAGAACTCGTCCAGCCCCCCCACGCGTACGGTCTGCTCTCATGCCCGACCCCACGCGGGGCACTGCAGACCAGAGAAACTAGACCAGAGGTCTTTCTGCAGGTCGTGGCCTCTGCCTGCACACCTCCCGGGACTGGGAGCCCGCTGGGCCGGGCCATCAGTCTTGGATCAGAAACCCCTGTCCCAGCCCACCTTCCTCCCTCAGCCCTTCCTCTACCGTCCTAAGTCCTGCCTTGTGTTCTGTCCAAGGGTGGGGCCCACAGGCGACAAAACCCTTCCGCTCACCCCCTCCAAGTCCAGCCACTCAGAAAGCCCTTTCTTAGTCTTGGGCACAGACATCACTCCTGGTCCTCGCCGGCAGGCAGGGCCGGCGGTGCATACTGCCCAGGAATAACCTTCCTGGAGAAGACTGACTGGAGTTCCGATTCCCTCCTCCCAACTCTGAGGTGGGGCCGGCAGCAGCTGAGAGGCTGTGACTGCCACACCCACTCTCTCTCTCACCCAGCCCGCCAGCACCAAACTGATCTGATAAAGATCTCAGAAGTAAAAGCCATCAACCCCCAACTCCCCTCATCCCCAGTTCTACGGACAAGCCAAGGGCCCCCCTCCCCCTTACTGTTGGGTGAGTGAACCTATTCCTGCCGGATGTGGTAGCCCACGTTGGAATTGCCCCAGCCCTGCTGTCTAGTCATTCTGGCCCCTAAAGCAGGGGGAGCTGCGGATCCATTATCCCAGAAACTCCGAGGACAAGTGTTATTTCCACTCACAAAGGCCGGGCAAGGCCTCAGCCTCAGACACACAGGTAAGCCCTGAGTCCCACCTCTCTCCCTCCCTTCCCCTCCCAACCACTATTTTCAGACAATTGGGGAGAGACAGCCACTTCCCTTCAGTCCACTGAGGGACAGTGCCCAGCTGGCGTCACAGGGAGGGATCCGTTCTCCAGGAGGCGGAGACCTGGGAGGCCACGCTCTGAGAGCAGGGGCACCCCCTTGGACTCCACACCCACCTCCACCACCAGGTTGACTGTCAGTGACACCAAGTGCCCCCACTCTTTGAATACAAGCAGTGGGGACCCCGTGTCTTCATGGAGCCTGGGGCAATGCTGCCTGGAAGAGGGTGGGGTGCAGCCAGCGCCTACACAAGCCGGTGCCCCTCGTCTGCTCTGCCAGGGCACGCACAGGGCCCCTCCCCCAGATGCCGGCCCTGGGGAGGCCCGACTGCGAAGAAGCTCCCTAACCAGAGTTTATATAACAACAACATAAGCATTTTATTTTTTAATTAAGCTTCTTAGTTTCTTAGTATCACAATGGAATGATGAGAAAACAAAAACAAAAAACCCCATGAGTCTGCAAATCCCCAACACAGAGCTGAGACTTCAAGGCAACTGGGGGGGGGGGGGGGGGGGGGGGGGGGGGGGGGGGGCAGGGGTGACAGACGTGCCAAAACAGTCCCAGCGTCGTGGCTGCTCACGTCTCTCCTTAGCTGACTGGACCAGAGAGGGGTAGGGGTGGAATGGTGAGAAGGTGGCACTGTCATACACTGTCCTTGGCGTTTCAGTCTCACGACTGATAGATGCATGATCTCCACGGAGCACCGCACGGCATTTCCTGGTGCCTGCCCGGCCCCCGGCCATGTGACCCTCAGCCTGCACCAAATGTCCTAGGCACTCCAACCAGCCCTCAGATGCACCCTGAAGCCAGTTCTGCAGGGTGGGCGGCAGGAGAGGGTCGTGGAGGAGGGGCAGAGGGCAGGCAACGCCGCTCAGGGTGCAAGAGTCCGAGGAGTAACCGAGACTCGTCTGGGAGACAACTGTGGCGGAAGGTGAGGTGGTGCAGGTGGCGGCAGCAGCAGTTCGTGTCCCTCGGGCGGCAAGCAGGCCACGCCTAGAGCTTCACAGTGCCGGGGGGCAGGCTGTCATTGCAGAGTCTGTAGTATCGCAGGTCGTTGACCAGCCTGTGCACGTTCTGGGTGAACGAGGGCAGGTCCTGGAAGGCAGGACACAGCTGCAGCCTAGCCACACACAGCACCCTGCGTCGTCCGCCCGCCCCCCAGCACGTCCACCCAGAGGGTGCTCCAGAGCTCCGCAGACATTTCACACCGCTCCTACTCCTGTTCCTTCTCACACCACGCGCGAGCAAAGGCAACAGGGGGAGGGTGGCAGTGACGCCCCCCTCATGCGCAGCCGGGGCCACGCTCACACACGCGGACACCTGCACCTGTCACCTTCACCACCGGGCGCAGCGCGGGTGCAGTCAGCGCCACCACTTTAGGGATGAAGGAGTGAAGCACAGAGAGATGAAGAAACCTGCTGCGCCCTGGCCGGCTAGCTCAGTTGGTTAGAGCATCGTCCCGACACACCCCAGTCAGGGCACATACAAGAGTCAACCAATGAATGCATAAATCAGTGGAACAACAGATCGATGTCTCTCTCCCCTCTTGCCCACTCTATAAAATAAGTAAACAAATAACACACATTCAATTGGAAGAAGGAAACCTGCTTCCGTACGAGACGAGAAGGGAAGGGGAACACTGGTATGGCTGCCAGTGTGTGTCCCCTTCAACAAGCCCAGAGGAGCCATGTCCGCAGATTCCTCCCAGGGCTCTGGGCAGGCCCTACACTCAAGAGCGACACTGGCGGGGCCCGCAGGCACCCACCTCCTCACCTGCCGCCTGCCGGGCTGCAGATGGAGAGGGCCCCCCGCAGGTGAAACCCCAAACACTGCCACGCAGCACCACGAGACCAAGCCAAGTCCACGTCCTCATCTTTAGATTGTGACTTCTGAACGCTGGACTAAACGGCAAAATGTGGAGTGACATCAACGGTTCCCTGTCACAGAGTGGGCTGGCTGGTGGCACCAAGGCACTCGATCCCTTCTGAAACCCCAGGTGACAGGACAAGGCTCAGAAAACAGCTGAAGGCACTCCCAGCTCTCTTCCATCCCAACCATCCACCTGGCCAACCTCCCTTCTCTTCAAATTGGAGGACAAAGCCCGCCTTGGCCACAAAGGCCCCTCAGACACCTCCTACTTCCTAGCCCCAGGTGGCAGGCAGCACCTCGGCTCCGAGCGCTCGAAGCGCCTGGGCTCACCCCGCTTGTGGGCAGTGCACACAGGCGCTGAGGCCACAGCACCAGGGCTGAGCCGTGTTTCCTGGCTCTGCCATCCCCAAGTTCTGCAACTGCCAGGTGACTGCTGACCCTTCCGCGCCCGGGTGCAGCCGGGACATGGGGCCGACAACAGCACCCACACACCAGAAAGCCCCGCGTGGTCCACAGCAGTGCTCTGGCCAGCCTTCCCAGCACAGTTCTTCGAAGGCAGAGACGGGTGCCCCGGACCTGGCGCAGGGCCTGAGAGGAAGGCAGGCTTCAAACAGTGAGTGAGTGCGTGAGTGAGTGAGTGCGTGAGTGAGTGCGTGAGTGAGTGCGTGAGTGAGTGCGTGAGTGAGTGCGTGAGTGAGTGCGTGAGTGAGTGCGTGAGTGCGTGAGTGAGTGCGTGAGTGAGTGCGTGAGTGCGTGAGTGAGTGCGTGAGTGAGTGAGTGAGTGCGTGCGTGAGTGAGTGAGTGCGTGAGTGAGTGAGTGAGTGAGTGCACTGATTCCTTTCTTTCATCCTCAAGAAAATGTACTAAGAGGTGTCTTTTAAATCAGTGGCTCCCAAATGCTAAATATGAATTTCCTCGTGGAGCACTTGGAGACATTTTTATGTTTTTAGTTAAGTACCCCAGGAGCTCTGAGGCACGACTACATCTGAAAACCACTGCTTTAAATCAAGAAGTTGACGGATAGTGACATCAGTAGACACTGATCACTAAATATTAGGATTTGGCCTCTAGAAAAGGAAAAAATATATACCCAAGTGGCTGAAGTGGACCTTAAGAAGCTTGAGAGAGAACAAGATTCAGGGCCAGAGAAAGACTGATTCCAGGACAAACAGGAGCAGAATCTGAGGAAAACGTCCCGATACCCATCACAGCCAAGACGGGCGGGGACGTGGGCGTCGGCACGCACAGGAGTCCAGTCAGGAACTCCAGGAGGACGGGGCCAAAGGGATTCCATTCTGTCAAGTGTGGCGGTGATAGAAGATGAAAATGACTTACTCCTTAAGAAAAGCTCCCGGGAGAGCTGACCAGGCAGGTAGCAGAGACTTAATGAGCAGCTGAAACAGGAAGGAGTAGGGCAGGCTAGCGCGCAGAAAGGGGGACCCAGGACAGGAAAAGCTGGGCACCAAAGGGTCCAGACACAGCAGCAATGATGGCTCTGTGTGCATCCGGAGCCATCACCAGCCCAGCTCCCGCCCAGGGTGCTGCCAGGTGAGGACAACCCACCAGGCAGACCTTCCCTGGGCAGGCAGCAAGAGGGTGAGTTCCCCCAGGACCTGGCAGGTCAGACCACACGGAGCCGGGCCCGGGGTGGAAGGGCCTGGGAAGAGCTGGGGTCCCATCTTTAAGTCTGGGACCCACAGAAGCAGCTCCAGAAGACCAATCTTCTCAGCCTATCTGCCAGCCTGCAAGTTCAGGCTGCAGTGACCCATGAGGAACGAGCAGCTGACAGGGTACAGGGAGCACCAAGAAGCTGACACAAAGCAGCTGGACCGTCAGGGCCAACACAGGGGGGCCCCATGGCCGATGAGAAGGAGCACCCAAGTGCTGCTAAAGCCAAAACTGGGAACGCACGTACCCATCAATGCAGGCACAGCAGCAAGTCACCCAGGAATCGCACGAGCTGCCTCGGAGCCGCGGGGTGCAAAGCAGGCGTAATGGCAGCCTGCCCTGCCCCGCCCCACCCTACCTGGCCCCGACCCTCCTCAAAGGAGAGCCCACACCTGCCCTCCCTTGGGCCTGGCCTCTCTCCTCACCCGATCCATCTTGAAATTGCGCCCCAGCACGTTTTTCTGGTTGGCGTCCACGCCATCACAGCTGCTCAGGAACTCAGGGAGGAAGGCCACAAAGAAGCCGTCAAAGTCCACAGAGGCCATGTTGTAAATGGCGATGCCGATCTCTTCCTGCAGGAGGTCGTGGGACTTGTGAACCAGGGCCTGCAGCAACACGTTCACAAACTGGAAGAGCATGGTGGTCCGGAAGACCTTCTGCAGACACAGAGAACCCAGAGTGAGTGATGGCCAGAGGGCTGACCCAGGGTCCCTGGGGCCTCTCCGGGTCCCAGTCCACTTCTCGTCATACTCTTGGCTGTCGACCTGAGAAGGGTGGGACTCAGCCAGGGCCCTGATGCCTTCAATGAAGAATCCTTTCTGAGAGGTGGGCACCTACCTTGTGGTACAGCTTCTGCTTGGTGTTGAGTGTCTCCAAGTAGAAGAGATTTTGTTTAAACAGGTGGATGTCAGGCTGGAGAAAGGACTGTCCAAAGGCCTGTGGAAGGAAATACCACCGTTCTCTGAGCAGCATGAAAACACCCTGAGACCAAACCCCTCTGGGCACCCCCAACCCCCAGGCCAGAAGAGCCTACACCCCACAAGCAGCTCCTTATGCCGATGGCAGGGCTGGGGCATCTACCATCTCCAGTTCGGCAGCCTGTCTAGTCAGACCTCAGGAATGTTCCCATGTAGTCTTAGCTCCTAAGTTCTGCCCACAGGGCCTGACTTCTTTTGGTATCTTCCTACATCTTTCGTAATAACCCTCTGGACTCCTTCACGAGACCTCTCTCTGAAGCAAGAAGCTAACAACTAAGCCAGACACCGCAGCAGCCTCCCCTAGGCCTTCTGCACAGATGAAGAGGCCACAGCTCCAAGCCAGTGAACTTCATAGGTGCTGAAAGGTAGAGCTGAGCTCCAGACCCAGACCACAGGGCTTCAGAGACAGTACTTGCCACAGTGCCCACATTAGAGAAGTGGACTGCGTGTCAGAGAAGCAGACCGAGGGACAGCCAATGGACCCAGGTGGGGTCCTGAAGGAGTCCCAGCTGCTCCTGAGTCATTGGGCAGACTCAGCAGCTCTTCCGCGTTACCTGCATGATGGCGCTGAACTGAGGCTCGTTCTCCATCTGCTCCTCGGCAATCCCCCTCTGCACACTGGCCAGGACAGAGGACTTAAAGAAGTACCTCCAGTTGTGATGGAGTGTCCGGAAAAGGAGCTCAAACAGCTCAGCCTTCACATCAGGGGAGGGGCGCTGTGGGGAGACACACGGATCCTCAAACCTCCCCCTCCTGTGGCTCCGGGAGCCACTCACAGCCCAGGCCCAGAGCGAGAGGCCTACGAGAGGCCTGGCCACAGCAAGCAGAGCATCAGCTGCCCACCCACCCTCCGGTCCTATCAGCCCCCTGAGTCAGCGGGTCAAACCAAGAGTACTTGGGCAGAAACAGGGCCACACCTGAGGCTCAACGCCTTGGTTGGTGCCAAGAGGACTTTTTTCTGATGGAAGCACTCAGCTTTTCAAGCTAGAAAAAGGCTACTAAATGGAAGAACAATTAGAAATATGGATTTTCTGCCCTGGCTGGTGTGTCTCAGTGGATTGAGTGCCGGCCTGCAAACCAAAGGGTCACCACCGGTTGGATTCCCAGTCAGGGCATGTGCCTGGGTTAGGGCCAGGTCAGGTCCCCAGTAGGGGGCATGCAAGAGGCAACCACACATTGATGTTTCTCTCCCTCTCTTTTTCCTTCCCTTTCCCTCTTTCTAAAACTAAATAAATAAAATCTTTTTAAAAAAATACGGATTTTCTGTTTAGAAAGCAGCTGATCTGATCTGCCATGGCGTCTTGGCTGTGGTGTTCCCTTTTCCAGGATCAACAACGCTGTCTAGCTAACCTGCTGATCTCATGCAACCTAGGAAGCTGAAGACAAATAAGAAGGCTTAAAGCAGATCTGCCCTCTATAGAAAAGGGGTTGAGGGAACCACAGAAAGAAGCATCAGAGGACCTCTGGGAGGAGGCAGTGTGCAGGGCTGACTGCTCTCTGGGCCTGTCTCCTCCTTCACCAGTAGCTGGAATTCTGGGATGAGGAAGGGGAGGCAGCCTCACTAATATTTTCTAATTTGACCAAAAATCGCCACGTCACTAGAGAGCATGACAGGTCACATTATTTCAGATGTCCCTGCAGAATTCAAAATGATAAGGCCCAAATACCGTTACTGTGCTCTGCTGTGTACAATGCTTACGTACAATGGGCATAATCATCCCATGTGCAATGCACACAAAAACGTGGGTGTGCATGAAACACAACAAGACACAGGCGATTTGGCCTGATTAAGATGAAACTGAGACCAGAAGGCAGAGCTTCCCCGGCAGGAACCCTTACGGGGCCCGCGTGTGTTTAACGATGCAAAGCAACTGGACTCATTTAGGTCTTAATTTGGGAGTTAAAAAGATCAGCTCTTATTTACGTAACTATTACGTAAAATTTAGAGCTATCCTTACTCTGGATCTTATCCTGTGGAATGTCCATCTGCTTTCTAAGAACAAAGAGCTTGCCTATAACAAGGGAAGGTTTGAACCATTTGGAGAACTGGCTTTGTAAATCCCTGAGGTCGTGAACGTTCTTGATAGGAAAGTACACGTGTTGCAGTGTCTGCTGTAACAACTACATATTCACCTGAAGTTACACTGTTTGCCATGGGAGGCTGATTTTATTTACCAACCAACCTTGCTTACACTAGGCTAGTTCTAATCAACTCAGCCAATATAAAAATAGTGTACCAAGCTAAAGGCATTCTTTCTTGGAAAAAACTATTTACAAAAAAAGTAAAATAAAATAAAATAGCTAACAAATTAGTTTTAAAACACAATGCATTTTCCTGCATATTTCATTCCCTCCCCAAATGGACAGGAAGTGGCACGAGGGACAGCTCCAGCCTCTCATACCTCGGCGATGATGGGGTACACCTGCTCCATGCACAGGGAGATGATGCTGGGAAGGAAGGGCTTGAACACCTGGCCAGGCTCCTGCACCACCACCTGCAGGATCTTTAGGAACTTCTCAACCACCCGGCAGCCAGTGCTGCCTTCATGGAGGATGCTCTCGGCTAGCTGTTCTCTGCAGACAAAAGAAACCACATGGAAGCCAAGGCAGTGCCCCTCTGGGGCCGGGATGAAACCAACACTGTGGGTGGCAAGTGAAGAAGAGGAGCAAAAAACCCCACACTCTGGAGCCAGGTCCCGCTACTCCTCACTTGAAATCTGAAAGCCATGGACAGCAGGTGTGTGGTTACCTGGTAAACATATTGAGGAAAGTCTGTATGATCTGTTCAGTGAAAGGCACACCCATCTGTACTCTAAGGCCTCGAAACAAAGTGAGGAAAAAGCTCAGCATCTCATCAGTCACATCTAAACAAAGGGACAAAGCAAATAATCAGAGGCATGCACAGGGAGACACGGAAGCAAGCCCCTGGCTTGACAGGCTTCCTCCTGCTATCTGCACTACCGTCTGTCTCTCTCTAAGGCTTCCTGCTGGAAGAAATGTCCCCGACGCCATCAGAGCCAGCAATGGGAAGTGGGAAGTGATTAAGGGCATGCTGAGAAAACAGCTCCAGCACAGTGAACCCTCTGCTCGATGGCTCACTCCAGGAAATGAAGCCCCCCGCCCCGCCCCGCCTCAGCAACGCTCAGTTTTCCCGGCAGAGACTGCTTTGCACACACACTGATGCGACTGTTCGACGGGACCGGCACCCGAGTGCTCCAGTGACTTCTGTCTGGGACCAACAGTCCCTGCAGCTGGGGCTGGGACTAGGTCAGGGGTTACGTCGCCGAAAGTGGATGATGAAGGTGTGTTCAGGCTGCACGGCCGTGGCCATTAAATGCCTCAATTTCATAAGATAATGGTTACACTTAATGTGGTTCCACTTCCAGATCTGAACAGTCATCTTGCACAGTGTGTTTTGGCTCTAATTACGCGAACACTGCTTATAAGAGGCAATCAGTGAAATTCTGCTAAGAAGCCTCCAATATTTATCTCATGAGACTGACAAGACCAGTGTAAATGCTCACACACACCCACAGAGCTAGAGAGAGCCCCTCTCAGGGACAGTGACAGAGCAAGGTGGGCACCTGTCAAAGCCATCTTGCCATGTGAGTGAGTAAGAAGCACGTGTGGGAGGAGCCCTCCTTTCTCTCCTGTGTGGTGCCCCATTACCCTCAGCCATTTACGTTCCATGCTGGACGAAGGCAAAACCTTCAAAGTGGAAACGAGGCAAGTGACTCAGTGCCACTCGACACAGGTGTGAAGCCTGTATGAAGGCTCCATGGGGCCTAGACTCTCCAAATAAGCCTCACTGCCCTTTGCCTTCAGTATGAGGCCTGTGCTATCCCTGATTTGGTGTGCTCTGTGGAGCAGGGGCTCCCAAGCCCCAGGCCGCGGACCAGTATTCGTCCCCGAGCAGAGCTCGCCCGGGGCCCGCAACCCTCCAAGAGGGTGAGCAGACAAAACTCACCTGAGCTGCGCCTCACCCATCCGTAGCTGGCGTTAAGCTCCACCTCCTGCCATATCCCCTCGCCTCCCACCACCCCCATCTTCCACAAAAGCCCTCCCCAGTGCCAAAAAGGTTGGGGACCGCTGCTACAGAACTAAGCAGTGACTCCGGCCCTTGTCAGCACCGTCCACCAGTGCGGCCTGTGGCCAGCTCCTACCTGACTGATGAATAAAAGCTGGAAAGAGGGCCAGGGAGACCTGCACAGACTCCTGCAGTGAATGGTAGCAGATCTGCCGGGACTTGGTGGATTCCCCAGAGATATTCTCCACGATATCTTCTAAGACACTAAGTGTCTGGTGGATAATCACTTTGGCTGCAAATCAAGATTAAGTTGCATGTTAGGACCTGAGGACCAACCAGAGTAAGAGGGAGCGGGAGGAGAAATCTTCAAAGGCATTTGGAGGGCAGCACACAGACGTCATGCTAAAGACACACGGTCTCTCTTACTAAGTTCTCTCTTTCTCCCTTTCCTTCTCATCTTTCCGTTTTATGGGCAGAACACCAGTTGCCTGCAAAGTTCTCCCCTCTATTCTGCTTCTGTCCAGCAGAAACAAGTCGAGAGAGACCAAATGTCCCCTCAGGTCAGGTGCCTTGGTCTCAAGACTTGAAAACGGTGAATGACTGGTGGGAAGGTAAGTGTCACAGACAATTACGGCCGACAAGAACGCACACACGCAGATCAAACGGTCTCCTTCAACTCCAAATGTGACTCTAGCCCGGACAGCACCTGCCACGTGCACCACAAAAGTAAATAGGAGCTTCCCTCTAAAACAGTGCTGGGAAGCCCTGAAGGGGAAGCTTTCACACACATACCACCAGCTGCAGCCTACAAAACCAGCAGAAAGAAGTTAAGAATTTGACGAGGGAGGTCACTTTTCACCCAGGAATTTCATCTCCTGCTTTTAAGGAAAAGGAGGAGAATCCCTCCCTGCCCCAGCAACAATGCGCCACTGGCAGCAGAGGAGAAACTGCCACAAGCCGGACTCTTGTTCTCCCACAGCGAACCCAGGTCAAAGCAGCCCTCCCCAGCTTCCTTTGCAAACCTCATAAAGCCGTCCTTTGTCTCTTCAGACTTGCCTATAGCTCACGGCACTTGCTTGTCCCAAATCCTAATTCACTGTTCCTGAATAAACCCATTTTCCTGGTAAAATAACTGGCAACTTTATTTTTGAGGTGACATTATATGGTGTCAGAAATGGCAAACCCCCGGAACTGTGTGAGGTGCCTCCTTGAGCCTTTTGTGCTGTCCACTCCCACGAGTGACCTCTTCCCTTCCAGGTGCGTGAATCTGTCAGACACCACGCCACCTCCCTTTAGTTCAGCTGACTTTAACTGGGACCTGTTTAAAAGTGTCATCCTTTCCATTTTTATCAAGATAGAAATGGAGTGCATGCATGGCACATATGGAAAATAGGAAAGACATGTCTGTCTATTAAACTTTTACTTGTCACTGATACGGTTTTACATGTTTAGTGTACAACGTGTATACATTGTACACACTGGGCCAGAACATACACTGTACTTCTTGCTGGGAAATGATCGACAGGTCTGAAAGCCTCTGCTCTTGCACCACAGCGAACAGAGCAGAGCGAGCAGGAGTGTCCGTGGGCCAGCTGCAAAGGCTGAGCCCAGAACAAGCATTTTCTGTCCTGCGCGCGCACACACACACACACACACACAGCGCTAACTCAGGGCTGGGCTGTGACCGCTCTTTGACAGGCATACCCCGCCTTTCCAGATTCGTAACCAAGCAGTGGTCTTTTTTTAAAAGAACTTCTCCATTTCTTACAATTACTTGCAAGGCTGGGAATTCTGGTGGTGGCTTCCCAGATACTTACAACTCTGCCATCAGTTCAGAAGTTGCTGTCCCAACTTTCGAATCCTCATTCTGCCCACTCGCCACAGAGCAATACCCTCCAGCAGAAACGTGGGGATCCCACTGCCCGTGTGTGTTCTAACCACCCCCAGTCTCGCAAAGACATGCATGAATCTCGTAATGCAATTCCAAAACCCACGTGGCTCACTTCAACTGCGTCACGCAGAAAGAGTTCATCCTCATCGGACGTGCGCACAGGCAGCCGTCCTGCCCGTCCCAAGTCTGCAGTTATTCTGTAACAACTGCCCCGCATTTCTTTTCTAGGTAAGCTTTGTCGGTGTTTGAAATTGAGAAAATAACATTTGAACTAAAGAACTGAAATTGTCAGAAAAAGAAGTTTCTTACAAAACTACTAAAAAATAATAGGGATAAAAAATGACTATGAAAAGTAGGGTGTGTATTTTCAATAAAGAAGGTATAAGAAATGGACATACAGTTTTTGGTAAGGAAAAAGAAAGTAGTTTTGTCCTGAAGTAAAATGTTTGTTCCAAAATAATTAAAACAATTAATAATTAGGTCATAACCTAACTGAATATAAAAAGGTACAGAAGGTTAATGGAAAAGAAATCTTGAGAAAGGGACTGTACATGGTGACAGGGACTGGCATTCCAACAAGCAACTACATTTGTTTGTCCCCAAACGCAATTCTCTGCTGCTTCTGAATAAGCCCATCTTGCTGGTATAGAAAACTGGCTAGTTTACTTTTAAGGGCGACAATACCTGATGTGTTCAGGAATAAACTGCCCAACCAATCCTTGGTCTAATGGGCCTGTGACAATATGTACAATTATTGTCATTATACCGTACTGTATTTATTACATGTTGTTGACAATATATGAGGTCTGTCCAGAAAAAGACCAACCACTGTTAACAAGAACGGTCTGCTCAATGTCGATGTGACCTGGCAGCCAAGGACAGTGGACTGGAATGTGCATGCGTGAACAGTGACAACTTCACTGTACTAGTCAGTAGGGGTGACAGACACTGTTGAGTGTGTGTGCTGTGTGGCCGTCACATTCAAAACTACTGAGTAGAGCAACGAATCTGCATCAGATTTTGCGTTAAGCGTGAACATTCCTCCGTGGAAACTAGTCAGATGACTCAGAAGGCCGCAGCTGTGGGCAACTGGTGACTGGCAGCTTCATCACGACAACACACCTGCTCAGGCATCACGTCTGATACACAGTTTTTTGGCGAAACATCAAATCACCCAGGTGACTCAGCCCCCTACAGCCCAGATTTGGCACCCTGCAACTTCTGGCTTTTCCCAAAACTAAAAATCACCTTTGAAAGGGAAGAGATTTCAGACTGTCAATAAGATTCAGAAAAATACAAAGGGGCAGCTGATGATGGGTGACTGGGAGAACTGTGTGAGGTCTCAAGGTGCCTACTTTGAAGGGGACTGAGGCATCACTGTCCTGTGTACAATGTTTCTTGTGTCTTCTTCAATAAGTGCGTCTATTTTTCACGGCACGTGGCCGGATACTTTCTGGACAGGCCTCGTATGCTCCGATCGATACCCTAATGTACGAGCTCACTGGACAACGCCGCACAGCACACAGGGAAAAGAGAGGCGGTGGCTAGAAAACAGGCGGGAGTTCGGAAGAAAGAGCAAGGGCCCGGGTCGGAGGAGCCTGGATGTGAAGAGCAGGTGACTGCTAGAT
The DNA here is from genome assembly GCA_007922815.1 of Macrotus californicus. Taxonomy (NCBI): domain Eukaryota; kingdom Metazoa; phylum Chordata; class Mammalia; order Chiroptera; family Phyllostomidae; genus Macrotus; species Macrotus californicus. The sequence goes on along the minus strand of VMDR010001338.1, from coordinate 48,820 downwards.
GGCCACACAACTAAGGCAGGACCCTCGTCAGCCCACTGAGGACAGCCAAGGGCCCCACCTTTGCAGGTCACCCTTAAGATCAGAGACGAGGTTCAGAATAGTTCTGACAAAGTGTCTGGCACACAGGGAGGTCCAGGAGGGAAAAGGTGTCCCCCCACCCCCGGCACCAGTGGGGCGCTCTTCTCCTCAGACACTGCTCACCCCCCGCACCAGTGGGGTGCTCTTCTCCTCAGACACTGCTTCCCAAGTACCTGTGAAGGCTCAGCCGGAGCTGGGCAGCCTTGGCCCAGCAGGGCTCCCGAAGCTGAGCTACCAGAGCCGACCGCCACTCTGGGTCGCCCTAACCCCCCAAGCCCACCAGTCTCTGGGGTCTGGAGATGCTTCCAGGGAAGTGTACAGCAGAAGAAAGAGCCCATGCTCTGGAAGTGGATGGAACAGGGTTGACTCCTGCCTCTGCTTCATTCTGAGCCTCGGTTTCCTCATCTGAAGACGAAGACAGATGCCACCACCTCCCACAGGACTGAGTGTGAAAGATGACGACGGCCCACGACGGGCTTTGCCCACGACAGGCTGGCCACGGGGACGCTGGGAAGTGAACAAAGGGCACACCCGTGCTGCGATGGAGGAGCCACTCGCTCAGAACTGTGAGCACGGACTTTCACGGAGCCAGGTAACTGCTGCACTGGGCAGACGTGTCCCCGAGAGCACAGAGGGCACGGGGAGGCCGTGTGGGGGGGAAAGGCCATGAGCTAGGAAATCAAAATGTGACCTCTGATGTGCATGGAAATTAAAACAAGATCAAGATTTATTCAAAAACATGTACAAGTGAAACACTCAAAGTGCCATTAAATATACAGAAATAGAATAGGTATGAGTACTGTGGTGCTTCCAGAGGCCAGGATACTGTAGAACAACTAAGAACAATGCTTTAAAGAAGAAAGGGGCAACGTGGCAGAGCAGCAAGGGCCTGGAGCCAGGAGGACCCACGTCTGACTTCTTCCCCCAACCCTTGCTCTTTGACCCTGAGCAACTCACATCCACCAGGCAGGCAGGGTGGGGCGGGCGTGCCCTCACAATGGAGAGGTGGCCTGAAGCACCGCAACAGGAAGTACATATCGCTACCAAGGTGGTAGTCCTGCCCCAAAAGAATTGCTAGAAGCAATCAGAACAAGACTACAGGACATTCTACCAAGAAAAAAGGGTCTGGGCCTGGACTCCTCAAAAACATCCGTGTCATGAAAAGAAAAGCAGGACTGCTTTTGTGTTGTAGAGATCAAAGAGATGTGGCAGCCGAATACAACACGTGACCCGTTGACCGTATTCTGGGTTTCTGAAACGCAAAGCAGGCCATTTTGGTGATGACCAGGGAAAACCTGGACAGGCCTGTATGTTAAATGACGTTATCGTAACAATGGTACACAGCTTGGCTGTGTTAATGGTGTTTTGATTACATGAAAGAATACTTTGTTCTTAAAGATAAAGGTCAAATATTCAGGAATAAAGTGCCAATGTCTGCAACTTCCAACAAACACTCAGCTGAGAAGTATCTGTGAGTGGGGAAGAACACAAATGTGGCAAAATATTAACTGGTGAATCCTGCTGAAAGATACACAGTTATTGCTCATTTTCTTATTCTTTCCACTATTCTGCAGGTTTGAAAAAATTTTCCAAGTATAAAGTTAGGCTAGGAAAAACTTTCCAGACCTTCGTTACATCACTTAAAATATGAGGATACTAAGACATGTCTCACAGAACACAGGGAAGACTAAATGAAATAATGTATATAAAAGTCTCAGCCCAGTGCCAGGCACACAGTAAACAGTCAACAAATGTTAACTACGTTTTTTAAGTGTTTTATTTTATTTTTTAAAGATGCTATTTATTTATTTTTAGACAAAAGGGAAGGAAGAGAAGGAGAGAAACATCAATGTGTGGTTGCCTCTCGCGTCCCCCCCCGCACTGGGTATCTGGCCTGCACCCCAGGCATGTGCCCTTGATAGGGGACTCATGAGTTGGAAATTTTTAAAGTAAATAGTTATAAGCCTGGTAAATAATGCATATGTTAAAATATTTGTTTCAGAATCTACAGATAAGGCCATCCTGGCTCCTGGGAGAAGAGCCCACCTCCTGGGGCACCGCTAAAGACCACCCACTGCCTGGGGACAAGTGTTCCAGGGAGAGACAGACAACCGCCCACCTATCCCTGGGAACGGCTAACTGCCCAGGACAAGAACGCTGCAGTTTCTTTCACCTAATTCTCCCTGAACTTCAAAACCCCTCACCACACCTTGTTTACTCCCTGTTATGAAAAAGCTGGCCTGGAAAAAAAAACGTAGGACGGTCTGTTAGGGTGCAAACCCGCCATCTTCTCAGATCGCCGGCATCTGAATAAAGCACCCCTAAAGATTCAGCCTCTGTCTCTACTTAGTTGGGTTTGGCAGTGACAGGCAGCACGAGCTCCAGTGCTTTCTGGTTTCACCCTGACTGGGAATCGAACGTGCGACCTTTTGGTTCACAGGCCGGCACGCAACCCACTGAGCCACACGAGCCAGGGCAGTTAACTATGTTTTTAATTACATTCACTGTGGAAATCATTAATGTTATTCAGCACATCTTTCCAGAACGTGGTGGCATCACATTTTCCATGCCTGCTGAAGCTACACCATGGCCGTATAACCACGCGCTCTGGCTAACAAATATGCACAGAAACGGTTACTTCCAGGCAAGAGCCTTTCCCAGTGTAAGCACGGACTGAAAAGGACCCTTCGTGAGCTCGGGGCCTTTGAGTGACGAGAATGAGCAGGGTCTACCCAAGCGCTGACCCACGCTAGACATGTGGTATTAAAAGAAGTAAATGTTTTCGTGCACTAAACCACCAGGCGTTTGGGATTATCTGTTACAACACACAGCATAACCTAGCCTGTGCTGACTCACACGGTACATGTAAGACACAGTGAGTAAAGAAGACTGTTAAACTCTATAAAACGTGCTTACGCAGTAACTGTAAGTAACCCCTGGGCAAGTTACTCAATCTTCCCACACCTCAGTTTCCTCGTGGATAAAATCAGGGTAATTCACAGCACCTAACTCGGAGGCTGACCTTGAGTGAGAACTGAACCGGTTACTGAATGCACAGCACTCAGGATCAGACACCAGACACTGACGGAGCGAGACCTGACGACGGAAGATCACTAGTGCCTGCCCTCACACGGTGTGTGCTCAGTAAGTCAGCCATTCTTACCCAACTACAGAACAAAAAGTATATTTACAAACAGGAAAAGGCAAGACAGTTAGAATGGCTACTCTGTAAAACACTAAAGTTCGTGAGATTTAAGTTTCTCCTTTCTTCTGTATACTATCCTAGTATTTTTGTACAATGAGCATATGTTAATGTTCCTAATTATTAAAGCGATGGTTTTTTTTAATGTTGAGTATTTATTACCATTTGTAACATCTCACAAAGCATTTTTGTTGACATTCTAGAGACAGTTATCAGCCAGTAAAGTCCCATTGTTTCCTTATTGTGGAAAGAGACTGAATTTTTATTTTATTTTAGAGAGAGGGAAGGAAAGGAGAGAAAGAGGGATATCAATGTAAGAGAGAAACATCAATTGGTTGCCTTTTGTACGCACTCAGACCAGAGACTGAACCCGCACCCTAACCGTGTGCCCTGGCCAGAGTCAAACCCACAACCCCTCGACCTGTGGGATGACGAACCAACTTAGCCATACCAGCCAGGGCAACAGAGTATTTAAAGAATATATCTATAATAATTACTTCAGGAAGATTTCTCAGAGAAATCTGATACCTTCTCCTTGATTCACTTTTCTCTCCTCTTTAATATAAACAGTCAACTTAAAGGGCCATTATGTGAAGATTTCAAGTTCGTTCAAAGCCTCTGAAATATTTATTATTTGGAGAAAGGATAAAAACAGTTTCAAAAGATAACTTTTAAGTTCTTTTTTCCCAGTGTGTATAGATGAACTGCCTTGCTTGCCTATGTAAGTATCAGAAACAGATCAATAATCACTGCAGGCGTTTTTTTTAATCCGTAGAAGGCACCATCAACAGTGCCTTCAATACACACGTTTCTTATGTTTTACATTTTAAATTAGAGATGGGGCACCCTGCGTTCAGGAAATAGGTCTAGCTGATGTAGTCACTGGATTCCACAGGTAAGTGGGGTCTACCCTCCACCCGAATCTGACTCTCCCACTCAGCAGCTGTGTGCCAAAGGACGTGCTAATTACCACGTGAGCCTCAGGTGCAAATCTCACCCGCCACAAAGGAAGAACAGTGCCTGCCCTACTGTCTCCCTGAGGTGTCCCTTCCCAGGGGCCACTTACTATCATCCAGTGGCATCTTCCTCTGTGGGGCGACAGCACTGGATTTCAGGCTGCGATAGTCCCGGGAGAGCGCAGAGATGAGGCTAGCGTGGTTGACGGAGCGCACAGGCCACTGCTGCTCATTCTCTGGGAGGTTTGGCCACGGAAGCAGCAGAATGTTAGAGAGTGCTCGGCACACCAACACCTGAGCCTGGAAGAGACCCCACAGGCATCTATCGTAAAAGTTCAAGAGCAACAGGCAGCAGAGCGGCCATGCCTCCCACAGGCTTCAGCTGCTGCCGCACACCATGAGTCCAGGCCTCCAGGCTCCTTTCTTATTATCTGGCTTTGGTCCAAATCGAAGGCAACCCAGGGAAGAAAGCAGACATCGAAGCAGAAACATCAAGTCTGGATCTAGTGCGATCCAGAGCCAGCTCAGTAATTACTGCCGGTGCCACCCCTTTCTCTCTCGTTCGGCACTTGGAGCACCAGGGAGGGAGAAGTCACAGACAGGCAGACACTGAGTATAACTGGCCTCTCTGCTGTTGGCTTCTGACGCCCTCTGAGGAGCTGCTCAGAGCAGGGCTGTTAAGAGAACCCCACGTAATCAAGGCGCCCTTGGCGCCAGCTCAGAAGTAATACATTCCAACCCAGGCGCCCTTAAGAAACTGCACGGACTCCCCCTCTAACTGCAGCCCTGCTGTTTCTAAACTCTAACCTGAGCTTCCTGGGAGAAATTTAAGAAAACATACATATCTGAAGCCATCTCAACCCTAAAAAAACAAACATGTAACAATAAAAAGACTTTTAAACCTGAAGAATGCAAAGGCTCTCACACCAGCCAAATCACCAGCCCTCAAAGCAGCACAGGCTTCACCCCAATAAATAGAGCAAGTCAGTTAAAATACCAGCAGCGTATTTGGTCTGAGGAGGAACTGCCCGGGTCCGCTCGCTGACTGGCCACGGGGGCAGGACGCTTACAAGACAGCGCTGAGGCTACGTCAGCACCACGCGGGTACAAGAGCCCTGTGTGGGGCGAGGCCTGCACGCTCTGTGTGCAGGAACAGCAGCCAGACTCCTCCCCCCGAGGCTGAGCCACACCACTCTGGTGACACCAGGGCCTCACCTTATCAACAAGTCGCTGGGCAGAGGCATCGGTGACCCTGTTGAATATTCTCTGCACTGCAGGGATGCTGATCAGAAAGACAGGCCTCACAGTGGTGGCCAGTGAAACCAGCAGGTGGCAGGCGGACAGCAGCAGCTTGTCCTGGACCTGAAGGAGGAAGCAGACAGGCGTGTCAGCTCACTGCAGCCCCCGGTGTGAGAAGAACTCTGATGAGGCAGCCACAAGCTGAACAGGGTTCCTGGCTGCCGAAGCACACCACGCAGGCTCTGCCCTAGACTTTTCCTATGATGACGCCCCTCGCAAAGCACCTCCTTTGTCATGTCCACAGCTCCTGCCGGCGAGCCAGGACCACCATGTCCAGTCTCTGCCCATAGTCGCCAGCATCTCTGAACTCACTCTGCAGCTCAAGAACCTGCAGCGGTTCCCTATCAGCTCGCAGACCTTACGGCAAACTCCTTGGCCTGTCACCCAAACAGCTAGGGGCCGTTCACCTCACCCCTCTCGCTCCAACCAAGCCAAGATCTCTCTCTCTCAGGCCCCGCCTTCGCACTCCTTCTGCCGCACCAGGCTCTCCTACTTTCTTCACCTCGACATGCCACTCAGAAACTAGACTCAAGTCTCACTTCGTCTTCTTCAAACAGGCAAAAGAGAGAACTTTTACAGACAGGACCTAAGGCCGGTAAGATTATGAAGAAAATAGCACGTGCAAAAGAGTTGTTTAGGAAAGAAATATTACTATAATTTCCTAGAAACACAAAATATCCCTAAACTCTGACTCTATAATCCCACCTATCCTAAGGAAGTTACCTAAAAGGATAAAGTTACATTCGTAAATACATGCTTTTCAGAGGTATTTGTAATGACTTATTTCAAATGGCGGTTACTGGAGGTCCAGCAATGGCTATGTGTGTTATGGAACACAGTCCCGCCTCCATGGGGTATTATTTATAAATTACAGTTTTAAATGCAACATAAATGTATGGAAAATAAGACATCCTCCTGTTAATAGTGCTACAGAATACTGTGTATAATTAAATCGATAAAACAGAAAAACCAGCATTCATACGCTCTATTGATACAAACTGGTCTTCTTGGGGGAACTGAATAGAACCCATCAACATTTACATGGGCAGGACCTGCAACCCAGCAGTTCCACTTCCAGCGACCCATCCTGCAAGGGTCTGATTTCCATCGACGAGGAATTGTAACACGTCCCACTGCAGGACAACATCGGGCAGTTGGGGAGGCCTCGAAAGCATGCTGTTGGGCACAAGGAGCTGCACCTCCAGCCACCTACACGCCCTCGCTGAGGTGCGTGCAAGGAGGGCCACATCAGAAGGACAGACAACCCAGCGCTGACGGCGCTCGCTGTGGAGAAGGAAAACGCGGAGGAAGGGATTAAAGAGCACAGACACTTTCAGCCTATAAAACTGAACCCCGTTTTACTTTTCCACAGTAAGCACGTCTTCACCGGGGACTTAAGGGAACTGAAGTGTAAAGTTGTATTTGTGTCCACGCGGACACAGCGAAGACGAACTTGAAATGGGATGCAGCTGTACTGCAGTGGTGGTGGATCGAACACTACCAACACCGATTCGGTAACACGGGGGTACATGGACAGACGGACAGACACGGTGAGACAAAAGGCGCAGCCTCTGCTGCTTCGAGACCTTGGTGCTGATCAGAGGGGTGACCGCATCCATGGTCGTGGAGATGAGCGTGAGGAGCTGCTGCGTGCTCTGCCGGTGCGCCTCACTGCAGTACTGCGCGAGCCAGTGCGAGTAAGCCTGCAGGGCGGCCAGGGACTGAGCGTGCCTGCGGAGAGAGAAGATGCGGTGTTAAAGGTTCCGGTCAAAGTGCATTGGAATTAAACGTGTTTCCACAGGAGGTAAAAATTCCACCCACTGCATTTACTGTCCCAGGATCCGTCCAACAGCAGAGAAGTCATTTACTTGCTCGTGTTGGACCTTAAAATTGAAACCTGTCATCTACGTATTGCCGCCACTGCCCAGAACACAAAAGGGAGTTAGTGAAGCGCCTATCAGACCTTATTCAATCTTTCTGTGACAGACGTAGGCATCCCTGAGACAATGACCAATGAGAAAACAGAACCGAAGAACCTAAGATACAACAGTAAAAACGTTAACATCCATAGCTGAGGACCCAGGCGGAGGCCACCACCCGGTGTCACAGCTTTGTCAACGCGCTCTGCTGTGAGATTCTCCAGTTGGCGCTCCCGTCGCACCATCCGTTACATCTGGCTAAGGGGCCACTCTGGAGGAGACCAAGACCATCTGGTTTCTACCAATTCTGTACCGCATTAAACAGACAGCAAGATACACATCATGAAGGCTCAGGCTTCACCAAAGATAACACAGGAGTCAAAGTGAGGCAGCTGTCTCAGAGCACACAAACGCCACACCTTCCTGATAACCTTAAATGTAACTTCTCCCTTTCCTATAGTAAGTCCTCTGGGAGGTGACTTTGACACTATGTAAATATACTGCTCCCCAACAAACACCCATGGCTTTGTCACCCACGGACGACTCCCGCCTAAGTCGTCATTACACTGGTGACTGTAAACAGGTGACTCTTCTCTCCTTCCTTTTCTGTTCATTAGCTGGCACTCTTCCATAAAGAAGAGCTTTCCCTCCCCCACCTTTGTCTAAATCACTATGGATACATGGTTTCTTACATTCAATGTTATAATCCATTATCATCTTGCTCTTTCCTGATGATCAAATTACTGAGCCTGGCTAGGGCAAACCCTTTCAAGCTGCCCCTATGTCCTCTTCATGTGTTCCTAACATTCACAGAGCACTCCCCTCCTCACTGACTCGGTAAGATTTTCCAGGATCACCCTGCCCCAAACTTGGACTATCTCCCCAAGGAGCTCTGGTTCCTTTAAATGGAGACTGTGCTTCAGAAACCAAGAGCCTGGGTACTAGCGGGAGCACTGCTCCTAGAGGTCACCACCACCAGGACCTTTCGGTGAACAGCACTAGAACACAGGCAGACGCCACTTTAAAATCAAACTTAGCATCAATACATACAGGGCCAGCTGATCTCAACCGCCCGCAGACACGATGCAGGAGGAAGGACACACCGCCACCGATGCAGTGTTGTTCCTGCTGAAACGTTCAACCTCAGTCTAATACCACGGTAGAAAAAGAATTACCAGGCAAATCCAGATTTTTAAGATTTGCTTTAAAAAACATTTAAGAGCTGAATCTCCGCAAAGTCAATCTCTCTGTCTCTCCCTCCTTCCCTCCCTATTTCCATCCCTCCTCCCCGAAACATGCATAATTGGGAGAACTGTTCTGGATTATAAGAGAAAATTGAATTTGTGACTCATAATTAAATTAGGCTTTGGATAAAAAAAGATATAAAGGACATTCCTGAGACAACTGGAGAAAACTGAATATGGAATATACATACATATATACGAGTATGTGTGTGTGTGTGTGTGTGTGTGTGTGTGCAGTCCCCCTCTCTCAAAAATAGTTTGTTTTTGTCTGTAGACGGCCCTAGTAGCACTTAGTTGTCTGTAACTTCATTCGAAACAACTGTTAGACTGCACTGTGACAGCTGTCATATCAGCGTGCCTTAAATTAAAAAAAAAAAACCATCAAAATGGGTAAATTTTTGTGTAGCTATTTTAATAGTGAAGATGGAAGAAAATAAGCAACTATTTTCAGCATATTATGCTTTATTATTTCAAGAAAGCTAAAAACACAACTGAAACACACAAAAAGTGATTTGTGCAGCGTGTGGAGAAGGTGCTGTGACTGACTGGACGTGTCCAAAGTGGCTTGCGCACTTTCGTGCCGGAGATTTCTCACTGGACGATGCTCCATGGTCAGGTAGACCAGCTGAAGTTGGTAGTGATCAAATTGAGACACTGATTGAGAACAGTCAACATTATACCATGCGGGGATAGTCAACATACTCATAACATCTAAACCAGTAAAGTTACTGATGAAAATGAAAAACATATCTTCATTTTACAAAAAAAAACAAATGGACTTCCTGGCCAACCCAATACCGAAGGCACTGCTGCGTGCATGACCAGGTGGAGAGCTGACAACGGCATTATGGTCACGCGAAAGAATGACCTTGTTGCTAGGAGACCCATGCTAAAGGATTTATTGGCGAAGTGACATACCGTCTGCAATTTATTTCAAATAGATCACACACAAAATGTGTGCGTACACACAGAGAAACCAGCAGCAAGAGCAAACGCAGCCAACACTTACGACTGAGGAGTCTAGCCTAAGCGTACCAGGGTGTTTGTTGTATTTTCCCCCTTTGCTACAGCTTTGAACTTTTTTAAAATAAGAGGTTATCTAAGAAAAGGTAGTTAAAGTAAACAAATACAGGTACTGAGAGTTTAAAATTCATAGTGACCAAGAAGTTATTTTGTATTTTCCATTTAGAATCCACCGATCCCTTTAAGTCCTGAGTACCCAAAGGAGGAAGGACATCAAAGTCTGCCTTTAGAGTCCAAGAATCTCAGTTAATCTGTCAAATTTACAGAGCTCTTTAAGGCTGAAGGAAGGGGCTCTACAACTTCCTGAAATTGTAGGCAAGGTATTGTGTTTATGAGCAAATTATCATGTTTCTCAGGAGAGGCTTTGCAGCTTTCTTTAAATTCTCAAAAAGGGAAGTAAATATTTTTAAAATGTAAACTATCATAGTTGAAAGAAGTCTCTATCATTTATCTAATTTGCTGCTCAAGAATGTTCTAGAACAGGGGTCAGCAAACGTTTTCTGTAAAAATCGGTATAAGTATTTTAGGCTTTGCAGGTTACATACCCCGTCACAACTATTCAGCTCTGCCACTGTAGTGCTAAAGCAGCCACAGACAAAGTGTCAATGAATGGGCATGGCTGTGTTCCAGTAAAACTTTATTTACAAAAACGGGCAGTGGGCCGGCACAGGACATTATTTGCCAGCCCCTGCTCTAGTCTACAGCAAGCCTCCTAGGCAGGTGATCTCTGGGTCATGGTCCCATCTCTGGTCCCCTTTCCTCTACCCCAGTGACTTCCAGCTGCTGTGCTGCAGGAGTCTTTTAAACATGCAGTACCTGACTATTTAGTCAGAGGCACTGATCTCTCTCGACTGTTGAATTTAAAAAAATGAGAACCGACATAACAGTAGCTGTCCAGTGTGATCAGCAAAATTTTAGTCATTAGTTGATGTCACCATGAGATTGAAAAAGGCTGAAAATTGCTACTCCATCACTTCTGTATGTCACTTTCCTGTAATGGCTTCCCACTGTCTACAAAGTTTCTCTAAGTGTTGTCCCTGGAGGTCCTGCTTCAAAAAGCACCTGAGGTTCTTGTTTAACATGCAAACACCAGAGACTTACACCACCCTCTGTCATCAGAACCTCTGAAGGAGTGTGTTCCCCGCAGAACTCTTCTGTGCACTGGAGCTTCAGCCTCTCCTACAGGACAGGACTCACGGCGTTCACAGTGTTCCCACTTAAGTCCCAGCACACCTACCAGCCCCGCCTTCCCGCCTGCGGGGCTGCAACTGTCTGGGCTTATGCTGCGCTCTCCTCCTGAGACACCTACTCCGCACACCCGCTCAGCTCTTGTCTGCCTGACAAGTTCCACCTACTGCAGCCACCCCTGCCCCCATGTACACCGTCAAACAATCCTTCTTTTTGTGCGTTTGGTGGTGGGAGTTTTACTCCTCACGGCGGCCACTACTGTGTCTTTTTACCTATAAGATTTCCTGGGGCTGGAGGACGGGCCTTCCCTGAGAACACACAAACATGGAACTCTGTACTTACACATCAATGAGATCAGGTTTCAACACGGATGGCACGGCAGTCTCAATGTTGTACAACTTTATCTGAGATCCATATAGAGTGACTTTGACTAACCTGTTGGCAAAGAAGCAGGTAAGAAAGAACATTCAATTCTGGACTAAAAGAGGACAAAACAGACAAGGTGCCAGCAGAGGTCCCAAGAACAGAGAGCAGACCTTCACTCTCACCCCAAAGACATGATCTGACACGCGCATAACAATTTATATACAAAGACACTAACTAAACCATTACCTATAGTATAAAAAATTTGAAAATGTAAATTCCAACACAGAGAATATACTATGCTATAAACAATAAAAGTGATCATCATGAAAATTTGTGTGTTATGTGTTTTTCAATAAAATTTGGGAGAAAAAAATGTTTTAAAGAAAATACAGCACTGTAGAATTTAAATAATGGTTGTATATGTATTACCTATATAATTTTTCAACTTTTCTGAAAATGTTCATGATAAAATATTGAGGTGGAGAGGGCAAAAATGTCTAGAATTAAACTGAGGTATTTCAACTTCAAGCATGATTCTTTCAGGAGCAAACCGCTGAACCACTGTCACCCAAGGGCTCACTGCGTACCGATGAGCCTTAAACACAGTAACTGATAGCACGGTCCACTGGGAAAGGGAAAATGCCTCTTTCATTAGAGACAAACACTCCTTTATGAGTCCAGGGAAAAACTGGAGACCTGCCTAAGTTCCCTCTGTGCCTGCTCTGTAAAAAAACCGAGACGGACGCCAGGGAAGACAGCGTGTGCCTTTCTCTCTCCATTTAACAGTGCAGAGATTCTCCAACTTCACTGAGCCTAAGAATCAACTGGGGAACTTGTTACAAATGCCAACTCCCTGCTGCCACACCACAGAGCAGCTATGCTGTTGGGAGGAAGTCTCTGGAAATACACACCTCCGAAAAGCATCCGAGGCTCTAATGCATGTAGACCACACTCTGAAAAATGCTCCTCTTTTATGCGATGGAAAAAATAGGACTTTATTAGAAAACCATCAGCTTGAGTCACAAATCATGTAGGGCTGGGGAGCAGACAGAAAAGGGCGTTTCTAGTCAGTCAAGAAAATGAGGGTAGAGAGCCGGTGGTTGCCGACTGCGGTCCTGGGGGGGGGCAGAGGTGGGGTCACTGGAAACCACAGCAGCTGCTGTCGGCAGGCAGTACAGCAAGGTGTGCCTGGCACCGAATTCTGTGCCACCTTCTCCACACTCACACAGCAAGTGCAGTCCGCGGGCGACACACGCATTTTCATTGTGCAGCCATTACCAGTGTCCACCTCCAGGACTTCTTCCGTCTTCCCAAACTGAAGTCCTGCCCACGACACACTAACTCTCCACACTCCCTGCCCCAGCCCCTGGCCACCAGCGCTCATTGGCTGTCCCTGTGGACTTTACTACTCTCAACAGCCATGTAGGCGGCATCACGCAGTACTTGACATCACGTTCTGTTTGTACATCACAAGGCCTTCTTCAGTGATGTTCATCGCTAAAAACAGACTTCTGAGTGTGTCTATCTCTCTCTTCAGCAGTTCTATCCGTAGGCTTCTTTCCTGTGACCTGTACGTTGAAACACTGCTAACCATCACTCTGGCTATTAAGACCATGTCGGCATAACAAGGAGCCTCCTCTCACGCTTCATTTGGAATTGAAGAAAAAGTAGCTGAGAATCTTTAGTGCGAGCCTACAAACCCCGCCAGTGCAGAAAGGTTTGCACGGGAGGGCCGCTAACACACCCACTCAGGACCTGTGGCCGGTCATCTCACTGCAAGTTGGTATGCCTGGCGTGTGCGTCTGTATTGTTGCCCAAGTATAAATTTTAGAAACATGGGTTTCAGACAGAAAGACGTGTTCTACCCATGCTGCCCATCACTGGAAATGGGCCTAATGTAAGAAGAGGAATGAGGATCCTGGGAGCAGAAGCTCTGTGGGTTAGAAAGAGGATGGTTTTGGGACTCAGGAAACCCTCTCCTGAACTGCGTGACCTGAAGCAAGTCACTCACCCTCTCTGGGCCACACCTCACTCACAGATAAAGTGACAACATCTGTCCCTCAAGGTACAGAATGAAATAAAATGTAAAAAACCACTTCTGAAAATTTCCTTCTGTATGCTGCTCTTATTATTACTATTAATCTGGCTTTTAAAGATGTATTTAAAATTCTTAGTTATCTCTGCTTTTAAAGTAAGAGTGACAGCTAAATAAAACCTGGTATGCAAGTAACGTGGCGCGGGGCTCCATTTCCCGCTCAGGGTGTTTCCATGACGTGGCTACCAGGCCAATAAAGCCTCAGGGGTCTTGACTTTGGGCTGGACCCACCCCTACCCAGCTTTGATCTTGAATCAACCTGTTTTAAGTTACCGTGAAACAACCCGAATCGCCCATCACTTACATTTCAAGGGCATGACTTTTTAGGAGTTTGTGAGTGGGGAGGGGGAGGACCAGGGAGTAGGAAATGGCTGTCAACACATGCAGCTGAGGACCCAAGGAGAAGAGGGAAGGAGAGGAGCTTGGTGGTGAAAAGGCTGGGACCCACCTCCTAGGTCACGCTTGGAGGCTGCCCTGGTTTAACTCCTTAGGACCCTGACAGGACTGGAAAGAACAGTCCTACTGAACACGACTGAGGAAAACCCCACTTCTGAGGGGGCAGCCTATGTGGACAGAGTCTACTGCCTGCCTTTTGTTAACTACCGGGGCATTCTAACACCTCTTATCCTACGAGGAAAGACACGAAGACGGACCTCACCTGGTTTCTTCTGAGGCAAACCCGCCTGTGTACCTGTTACAAGACCTTCAGTGAAGTGACAGGCTACACTCACTGTCCGCTACACTCTAGGCCTGGTGCTAAGCACCTTATGTCATTCAATTCTCCCAATAAACCTAAAGATACCGACGACTCCATTGTACACATGAGGAATTCGAAGTTCAGAGAGGTCAAGTACGCTCCACCTTCACCTTACATGCGCAGAGCCTTGGTCTGCCTAGTGCCGGAGCAGAAGCCAGCCGGCCGCATGCCGCCCATCACCCCCGGTACGACTGGGCTCTGGAGAGGGGACGGCCCCACGAGGTAGGTGCCAGCCTACCTCTCCACGACCGTCAGTGCATCGCTGAAGCGCGCGGCAAACACGTCTCCAATGAAGTACTCGGCCAGCCGGCCCACGGCCTGCAGCAGGGAGCTCAAGTCTCTCAGGGAGCAGTGCAGTCGCCGGCAGTCATTCTCCGCGGTGATGTTCAACCTGTGTCCTAGAACAAAACACCTCGGACAGTTTTTCACGGAAGAACATACTTGGGTTACCGTGATAAATACAGCCCATCCAGGCAACCTACAGTTAGCAAAACTAATGCTTGAAACATAGCAACCCACAGGCTGCTTCCCCGGACCAAGCAGGGCGAGCGGGCACGGTCTCCACCTAACACCACACCCACATGCACTCCAGAGCCAGAGGCAGAGATGGAGAGCAGAGGAAGAGGGACAGACAGCCCAGAGTGTGCTGCCATGGACCAAGCAAGCACCCATCTGATTCCTCCTGACCCTGTGAAGGACAGACACCGCCAATTTTACATACAAGGAAACGTCCCCCGGCAGGTCCAGTGACTTGCCCAATACGGGTCACATTTCCAGGGCAGAGCAGGTGTTCTCAGCTCAGTGTAATCAACCCTAAACCCGCCTGCCTTCTGCACATGGCCCTGTCACAGAAGAACATCCCCACGGGCTGAGAGGTAGGACTCATCCCTGCCCAAAGAACAGGGCGCACTCAGCACTCAGCGCCAGAATGGCTGGAGGAGCACAACATGGAAGAGCACAGGGCCGGGGCTCGGAAGACACCGACTCCCTGCTGCTTGCTAGCTCTGGGCCTCAGCGAGCCCTCTCAGTCTGCTTCTTCATCCTCAAAACGGAAAAAAATGCTATTCTCTGACTACCACGAGGGCTAAGTTAGAATGCATTTTAAAAACCCTGTAAACTATAAACCATTTTCAAAGTTGGTGGTAATTATGGAAAACAAAGAGCTATTGATTTTCTAAAGCCTGAAACTCCTCCTTTTCAACATAGTTTCTTCAGGCTGAGCGAGGGGGATGCAAAGGTGAAGGACAAAAACACCCTCAATTCAGGAACCTCCTTTGCCCCTTCGGCCCCTCTGCCCACAGGGGTCCAACAAGCCGGAGGAGAGGTGAGGGCTCTCAGTCTGACAAAGCCCTCCTGACAGTCACTCACTGCCCACCTGGTGCCTGCAATCCCACAACTCCCTGGACACTTTTCAAGCCTGCTCCCCCCGCCGCCACTTTAGGTTCTACTGTTAGAAGGCAAGAGCCTCAAAGTGCTTATCGCCAACCCTCCTCCCAGGGCACCGCACAGACACCTTCCCAGAACGCGGACCTAAGTACACAGCTCTTCTAAGGCAAGGTAGCAACCCTCCGGGGCTCTCTGTGGCTAAGGGGGAGGGCGCGAACTCCCACCTTCAACTCCAGGTCTCTCGTGACCACACCTCCTCCCCCAACTCATTGTACCACCTGGACCCACCAAAAGTCCCCCAGACACCTTGGCATCTCTGCCTGGACTACCCATTTCACCCTCTGCCCGCCGCAGCCCTGCCTCGCACATTCCTACATATCCTGCAGACTCACATAAGCATTATGTCTTCTGAGAGGCCCTCCCTCCCTTTCCCAGACAGACAGCCCATGCCCTCCCCACACCGCCCCTTCCTGCATTCCTCCAGGGCACCTCGTGCTCAGACGGACATAAACTATTGACTTACAAGTCTCCTCACTGACTATCAAGTCCTTCACGGAGAGGGGCCACACCCACACAGCGCCTGATACAACACAAGTGACCACAAATGTGTAAGTGAGTTTAACACAACAAGACAGAGAGAAAACCAGATGGAGCAGAAGGAGGAGTCTCAGGAGCTTAATTCCCTCACATCGCCCTTGGGAATATTCACGTTAGCAGGAAAAGGTGAATACAGATGAGCAATACCTAAGGAGAGGAAGCCAGCAAGGCTGAACACTATGATAAAAGTGGTGGATGGAGTAGCCAGTTTGATACCTCAGGCCCTACACTGACTTCCAAGCGGTGGGTCTGGGAGCAGAGTCTCTGACGGCCTCCAAGGGGTACCAGGAGAATGGAGAAGGGAAGGCACTGGCCAGGGCGTCGCCACAGTGGGCCACATCCCAAGGAGCAGAACAAAAGGAAGGGGCAGCTCAAAAAAGGGTTTACACGGAGAGAGCGACAAAGGCCAGCTCTGACTAGCCCCCAACTGCTTGTTCCCCCCTCTCACACCCCACATGTGCCTCAGTGCAGAAGACAGGACTGTCAACCCAGATGCAGCCCTGTGAGGCCACCAGAGTGGGTGTCCAGAAGAGTGAGCCAGATCCCACAGAGCAGGAGGAGGACTACCCCAGGCTGCCAGCCTGATGAGTCCACAGAACACACAGAACTGAGAGACATCTCTGCTCACACTGGGTCACGTGGAAGGGAACACTGCCACCTCCTCATCTTCAGGTTGACAAAAGGAGCACAACTATGCACCTTCTAAACACCCAGATTTCCAGGGCTACAGCTAGGTAACTGACTCCCAGGGTAAATTTCTAAAACCTGTTGTTCCCCTATAAGCCAGCCAAGCCTCAGGGCTCTGTGGGAAAGAAACCCTTACGAAAAGTACACGTGGAAACTGGATGTGGCCGTAGTGGTACAGGCCCAAAGAGATGAGGCCAGCTCAGCTTTCAGAGAGCCATGTGGGCGGGCTTTGAATTAGTTATCAGTAGCCCCTCACGCACCCATCCTTCATTTTCATCTTCATCTTCCACGCAGCTCTACCCTGATCACTAGTCTTCAACTTATTTGTGGTACTTAACACCTAGAACTAGGTACCCGTAGGTATACCTAAGAACTAGGTTTTTAAATATTTTAAGCATGGAAGGAAACAGCCTGTGTTTCTCTTTTAAAAATCAAAACAGCATCCTAAATCAAGTTTCCGTTTGAGTATGGTCCCTAACAGTCATTAGGCAGCTTAAAAGTCCTGCCCAGGCCTGCCCCTCTGCCACCGCGTCCACACAAAAGCACCTGATGCATGCCCTTCCCCCCACCCTTCAGCCTTTTCCTGGGCACCTCAAATGGATGCCAGAGAGCCCAATGCCTCTTCCAGGGAGCCTTCCATCTCTGAACAGCTTAGTCAACAACACGGGAAATCTATCTCCCTATCAATTCCTCCTTATCACCCCTTGTCCCTCTCCTGAAGGGTAGAATACACCACAGCCTGAGCCTAATGACACATGGCAATCTTGCATAGATGTGAAGACAGCGGTAACATTCTTGCAAATCTCCTGACTGAAATACAACTTGGGTATCCCTTCCATCATTACCCATGTTACCCTCCTTCTGAGAATCCTTGCCATCCTGGCCATTCCCCTCCAAACCTGCCCTAATTTGTCCAAAAAACAGCAGCACCTACAAAGAAAAACAGCCCGGAACTGCTGGGTGTGTGTTTTATTAACCTATTCATTTGAACCATATGAAATTGCTGGTATCTGACCATTTCTGACCTAACAAAACTGCAATTCCATATAATTCAACTTAACACATATGTGCCATCTAAGGTGCAGATTAATCACAACTGCAGCTGGTCTTCCCTGCTCTGCCTGCACGGCAGACAAACACAGGCATTAAGCACTACTAATCCAAGCCCCCTCACCCCCTCCCCTTGTCCAGAAACCCCACCACCACCACCAAATTGCACAAGGCACCACCTCAGCTTGAGGAGGGAGGCCAGAGTTCCCACTGTGAAAAGCTGTTCAGACCCACCCACATTTTCTTCTGTTTGGCTAAGGCTAGATTTCTGCCCAACAGCACAGAACACCTGCAAAGTGGAGCCTTCAGAAGAGAACACTGCTACATGCAGGTCTGAGAGACAGAAAACATCGCAGCCACAAACCAAGTCCTCCTGAAGCCATTCAGATGGGCTCTAAGCCACATCCAAAGAACAGCTCCCTGGAAACCACTGCCTTGGATAAAAACCTAATGTTAATGTAATTCGGTCCTCTCTTTCTGAGGATGCTGAGGCAGTGAAGCTATGAAAATCAGCACTTGCAGTATCCTGCCCTGAGGGAACAGGTCACACATGGTCCCCAGCAGAACAAAGAAGTCCAAAAGCCTGACATATTGTAAATGAAGCATCTCTTAGGCAGGAAAGTCTACAGAACTAAACAGAAAAGTGAGCGGGTTACTCAGAGCAGAACTATTGCCCGTGAAGGAAGAGCTCGGTGAGCAATGGCATGACCACCCACGTACAAGACCGATACTTCAGGGCCACGTAAGAGCACAAAGGCAGTGCAAGCAGCACAATCACCAATGAGAGGAAAGACAGACAGTGAGCGCGAGGCACCCCGGGGGTGAGAGCACACAGCAACTGACATGCTGTGGCGCGACGCTCAGCCGCGGGTTGTACTGAGGAAGTGGAAGCAGGAAGATCAGCAGCAGAGTACGCTGACTCCCGTCCGCACACACTCCAGAGGAGACCCTAGAGTAAAGGCTGGCTGGAGAAACGTGAGTCACAGAAGTGGGCTGTCCTCCTCAAAGGAGGGATAACATGGCTTCTGTTACGAGGCAATGAGGCTGACTAATATAGCAGGGAGGTTATTTGAGAGGGTGAATGTCCATGGGAACCAGAGACAGAATGTGCTCAGAGTTCTACTTTTTAATAGCCTTGCACTGGAAACTTGGCTTGTGAGCTGCCTAGGAATGGGGGAATGCTTCGTCATGGATAAAAGGACTCATTTTAAAACAATAAATGAAGTATTTCTCTGGCCTAAGAGGTTTTGTCATTGGATTATGCACTAAGAATCAGGCTGGAGATGAGATTTATAAATGATGTGGAAGAACCAAATGCACTGTGAAATTTGCAGGTAAATGGGCTTCCATGAGAGCAGGTATATGATATTTTATTTAGAGAAAAATAAATCACATTATCACTAGATAAGAAGCTCTAAGTTATCAGCTATGTCTCAGAAAAACAATTTAAAATCACTGCAGATTTCACCAGAAGACAAACTCTATGTAATGTAAAGTCGGCTACAACACTAAAAAGGAAAAACTTAGGGATCCATTTTTGAGTGCAAGGGAATACATGCTCCAGCTTTTTTTAAGATCAAGAATAATGTCTTTAGGGTACTGCATACATTTGCAGTTTTTCCCAAGAACAGACTACAGAAAAATCTGTAGCCTATGTACACAGTCAAATGATTTTCATTAACATTAACAGCATATTTGACAGGCATGTTTGCCTTCCAAAGCGGTTTTTTTAAAGTTCTGTATAAGCTGTCCTTATCCCATCTACAAAACCAGGGCCTGTACTTGGAACGTGCCAAGTCCCATCAACCTCCTGGGGCCCCGTGAAATTATTTAGAAGCTAATATAGCCATGGAAACAAGCCGTCACGGCCACCAAGAAGGGCAGTCTCGTAAAGAGCTTCCCATGGAACCCCTGCCATGAATAACAAGTTCATCCAGAAGCTGGGCTGCACCTTGGGCAGCGCTGTGCCAGGCTGACACAGCAGTTACACAACGGAGGGGCCACAGGCCAGCACCAAGCGTAACTCCAAGGAGGAAAACCCTGTAAAATGACTGTAGAAGATGGGAGGGTGGGGGGCACAGGTGTACCTGCAAGTACAATGTTAAGTGTCTGCTGTTTTCAGCTGACATAATGAATGCCAGGTTTTAGTTAATTCCATTTTTTTAATTCCCCATTATACCACCCGGGGAGCAGCACTAACAAGCTATGTGACTTCCCGTAAATTAACATCTCTGAACATCAATTTCCTTCTTTGTAAAACAGGGGTTACTGACATAAATGCTTTACACCTCACAGGGCATGAGAGAATTAAATAAGATAACAAGCAAATAATATAATGCCTTGTATGTAACGAGTGTCCTACAAGTAGAGTTATTATTATTACTATTAATAAAATAACAGAACAAAAGGCTAACCCTAAAATAAACCCCAAGCAGGTGAGACCTGCAGATGGCAGCCCAGAGCCTTTCCAACGAGCTTTGACCAGAGGCACCCGCAGGCCCCTCACAATAGAAAGCTGATGTTTACTATCGCACGCTCCGCCCTGCGTCTGCTTGCCTGGAGTTGCTCTTTTGTCCTACTGGATTCTAGAAGCCAGAGAAGAGCACATCACAGTGGAGTCCAAGGCTGTTTTTTCCTAGCACATTTGATGGTTTAAAGGACATAAACTTCCTTTCCGATCTGCCATCTGTGGTGGAATCGCCGCCAAGATGCAGATTTTCGTGACAACCCTCATGGGGAAGACCATCACTCTCAAGGCTGAACCCTCAGACACAACAGAAAACACGACGGCCAAGGTCCGGGAGACGGAAGGAAACCCTCCTGATCAGCTAAGACTGACCCCTGGGGCCAGCCCCTGGCAGACGGGCGCACTGTGTCTGGCTGCAACATTCAAAAGGAGCCCACTCTTCACCCCGGGCTGAGACCTCGCGGTGGGGCTGAGGAGAGGAGGAACCCCCCACCCGCCGGAAGAATAAGCGGAAGGGAAAGAGGGTGAGGCTGGCTGCCCTGACACTCCACAAAGTGGACACGAACGGCACACCCGCCACCTCCGTTGGGATGCCTTTCGGAGGAATGTGGTGCCAGAGGTGCACGGCCACTTTGACCGACAGTGTCGTGGCAAACGCTGCCTGACCTATGGCTTCAACAAACCGGAAGGCAAGCCATTGTATTTGGGTTCATAAAAGACATGAACTAAAGAATGGAATAAATTCAGGACGTAAAGGCATTCTTCTTGCTGTTTTTAAAAAGCTCTACCTTTTGTTCCAAGTCATCCCCCCGCCACCCTCCCGAAACACCTGTCTGGAATACACTGTCACAGCCTTGTCTTTCACGCCCCCACGCTCCTTTGCATCGTGATTTCTTCCCGTTTGGATGTGGGGGGAGACAGAGCAGCAGGGAAGTGGCAGTGGAGAAATCATGTTCCAACAGCAAAGAGCGCAGTAATCAAGTATCAGTCCATTTTTTCTGACGTTGGTTAAATGAGAAAATGAAAACCAGTTTACCTGACCCCGAAGCAACTATGAACTGCTGCAACCCCAGGTACACGTCCAAATTGTCCTGCAGAACGGGGAACTGAAAACAGAGAATCAGTGATTAAAAACCACCCAACCATGAATGTGAGTTCTAACAGCATTTTACCATTAAAGCGGTGTAAGTGCCTACGGCGGGAGGGAGAAAAACCTTTCTCTGGGAACCTTTATGTGCCGCTAAGAAAAGATGGCTTCCTTCAGTGTCCCCACCAACAATTTCTACAACTGAAACCACCAATCAATATTTGGACTGAAAAAGAAAACATCATCAGTTTGATACTTTGTTTTAAACAAAGCAGCAGATGCTTGGTATGATTACTATGTTCCTGGAAGAGGACATCCAGCCCTGAAGCGATCTGATCCTTCCAGAACTCTGAAACGGCTACCTCCTTTCCACTCCACAGCAAACCCTACCCTACCCTCGAGAGAAACGCAGGTGTGCCTTTACTGCGGTGCAGGGAAAGACAGGCCAAATCATTTGGAACTTGCTTTCCCTTACCTCTTTAGCAGACAAGACCCTCATAACTAGGGCTGTATCTTTTCTTTCTAACCTGGTAATTCCCCATTAAGATAAAGATAAAACTTTAATGTGACAGATTCCCTCAGAACAGTACATGACAAAACGGCCCTCTCCGTAAGAGAACACAAAAGACGGCTGGGTTGTGCAATGCAAAGCTGACCCCAATAAATTATCGTGCCTCTGAAGAAGAGAGAAGCTTAATGAAATCTCCTCAAGAAGCAAGTGCCACTTAGTCAATGACACCAGTCCCACGACTGAAGATCCTAGCACGGAAATGGAGGCAGAGAGCGCCAGCAATGTGCCAGGAGTGAGCCTTACAATGGCTGGCTTTTCAGCAATGTAAGACACAGAAACAAATCTTCTCTTTGGCCTAGCCACCTCTGAGCTACTGAGGAAGGCTTTAGTAAAGTTCCTATTACATACAAGAGTTCAGGGAAGAAAAACAGGGCTTCCAGAAGTTGAATCTACAATATTCTGGGAAAATATTAACATTTGATCAATTTGAGGGTCAGTTACAGTAATAACGCTCTGTTTAGAATATGTATTTTATAATACCGCAGAGTAAAAAAGCCTTGCTACTCAGACTACAAGGGCAGGGAAATCATCAGGCTCCTCAGCCCCTCCAAACGGCGAGTTACCAGTGTTGAGAAGGCGTGCGTGGGAAGGAGCTCCATCACTTTGGCCACCACCTCCAGGCTCTGGCGTAAGTACCGCTGCCACTCTGTCTGCTGCTGCAGGGAAAACACAGAAGGGTCAGTTCTCTAAACAGGCTGCCTCATCACTCTCCCTGCCAGTCTGTCCTCAGCCTCAAGTCCACTCTTCGACATACCAGTTTGAAGAAATGGCAAATGAGGGAACCAGGTTAATTGGAACTTTAAAAAGGCCAAGCTAAATATATATTTTTAAATCTGATAAATTAATGTCATTAAAAGCGTTTTCATAAGAAAGCAGATGATCCATGTGGAATGACCCACTTTCTCCCCAACAGTCACAGAAACATAGATAGAAAAGTCCTCATGAAACGCTCCAGTCCCCTTTACACGTCACAGCTACAGGGACCGGTCACTCTTGCCTTCCAAGACAGTCCAGTGCCATGCTCTGTAACTGACCAAATCAGTGCCACTTGAAGAATGTCTACAGACAGGCAGCACCAGCATCTCCTGAGGACTTGGTAGGAATGCAAAGGCTGTGGCTCCCACCCAGACCTCCTAAATCTGATCTGTTTAACACCTGTGCTAGTGAATTCTTGTCCGTGTTAAACTATAAGAAGGGCTGGCCTAAACCACACAGTCCACAAGAAGGGACGCTGATGTGCACCAGGCAGCCAGTCCACACCAGACAGGCAGCCAGTCCCTCCTCATGTGTTACCTCATGTAACCATCAACACACACATACCACCCTCCTTTTGGGAGATGAGAAAATTAAGGCTCACAGAAATTCAATGCCCAGACCTCTGTCTTCTTCATGCCCGAGGCCGCAGAGACTCAAGTCCAGGCCATCTAGTCCCAAGTACAGGGTTCCTTCTGACCCATACACGGTCACCCTCAATGTCTCGATTATGCCACAATCACTGTGGCACATTCTAAGTCACACCAGTGACTTGAAAATTCTGAAGTACATGGTAGTTGAGGAAAAATAACACTGGGCGGGGAGGGGGGCGCCCTGGCTGGGTAGTTCAGTGGGTTAAAGCATCGTCCTGCGACACCCAGGTTGCAGGCTGGATTCCCGGTCGGGGCACATCCAAGAACCACCAGTGAATGCATAAATACATAAAACAACAAAATAATGTTTCTTTCTCCCTTCCTCTCTCTCTAAAGTCAACTTCAAGAAACAGAATAAAGGAGAACACTAGAGCTGTGTCCTTAGAGACGTTTTCCTTATCAATGTGGGCACATCAGCATCAAAAAAATTCAATTGATTTTAAGACATATCAGTTTTCAAAGTGCACTCAAATGAAATTTCCTTTCATTCTAGCTTTAACGCTTTAGTATCGCTTTAAGTATTTCCACTAGCATCCAACTGGCTTTCCCTTGCTGCCCAGAGTGCGGAGTGCAGGTATGGATGCCAGAGGGACAGAGTTCTTACTAAACCGCTTTTCCCTGTACACGTGTACTTCCATCTCAGTCCACGTTGGTAAAAATGCCTGTAAAACCGTGTTCCCAGTTAACAAACCCAAAGAGACTGGCAGGACATAAATTTCACGTGAACAACTCAAACCATTAAGACTGCCCTGGCTTAAAACCAGTCTCTAGAGCAGAGGGCTGACGGGTGCCTAGCCTCCACGCTGACCCTACTGCAACGTGACAGACCGCGGTCCACCGGGGCGCTGCTCACATCATCATCCAGAGTCTCGTCATCCAGCTCCTCCAGCTGTGCCTGGTTGTATCTGAACTGGATCCGACTCAGCACCTCCGTGAGCAAGAGGACCAGGGCATCTTCGTACCTACGCGGCGGGGAGAAATTCCACATCAGCTGAAAGCCAACTTTTAGCCTAGGATTTCAGAAAGGGTCCCTGCACTGGGAAAGGAATCGCGTGGGGTACTGGGTACCATACACAAAGGGAGCATCTAAACCAAACTTAGTTTACGGGCTGGCAAGTGTGTGCGGAAGCAGGACAGCAGCGGGGGTGTGCCCTTATTTCACTACGTTCCCGCGCCGTCTTGATGGACTGGGCCTGTATCATCGTATAGCACCCTTCTTCGTCTCTGTAGCAGCTTTTGCCTTTAAGTATATTTTGTCTGATATTAGTCTAGCTAACCTAGACCTCTTCTGGTTATTGTCTGCATGGAATATCTTTTTCTATTCCCTTCATTTCAACCTACCTGTGTCTTTGAAACTGAAGTGAGTCTCTTGTAGACAACATGTAGTTGGACCAGAGTTTTCTAACCTATTCTGCTGGTTTCTGCTTTTTAACTAGAAGTCCACCCTTTACATTTAATGCGGTTACTGACCAGGAAGGACTGCTGCCACCGTGCTGCTTATTTTCTCTAGGTCGTATCTTTTGCTCCGCAGGCCCTATTTTGTATTAAGCAGCGATCTAGTGAACCACTTTAAATGTCTTGTCATTCCTTTTACCATACGTTTTTAGGTTATTTTCTCAGTGGTTGCCCTGGGGGATTACAGGTACTATATAGATTAAATATCAATCAACTCAATGATGTTTTAACAACTCTAAGAGGTGAGTGGTATCAACGGTACTTTTCTGATGAGGAAACTACAGCTGACAACTAGCTGATCTGAACCCAGGGCTCCCTAACCCAACACCCCGTTTTTTCTATACATAAACCACCAATGGGCTTCGAGCCTGCTCCACCCACTCCCTCAACCCTACTCTTTAGTCAGCGTTAAGAACACTTATAACCTAAGTGAAGAAATGTAGGCAAGCCTGGGGAGAAACCCGACGCTCTGATCTGTGCCGAGGGTCAATGTCTCACAGAAACACCCGGGGCCCGGGGTGTGGATACCACTCGCCTGTGACAGACTCAACTCAGAGGACACCAACTTATACGCGACAGTTGCGAGCACAAGGGCCAACAGACCGCTGATTTTCGAGAACAAATCCTGTGGCCTAAAGGCTTGCCTGTCCTGGAGTGCCCCTCAGGTAAGTTCGGGGACTGCTCCCACTCACAAAGCAAACCACCCACGCTGCTTACTCCCCGTGCTGTGTGACGCTGGAGCCAAGACTATGCAAAGCACATCTGTCCTTGGCCCACTAGGCTCTGTCAACAGGCTTGCAGGAGCGGGACAGGAAGGCAGTGGGAAGGGACCCTGTCCTCCCTGTGGGCTGGCTGTCCTGGCAGTGTGGCCCCAACAACGGTCCCCTGGCAGCGGTGACTGCTCCAGTTTCCAGCTTCCACACTCCCAGAACCAGCCTCACCAGGCACTCCCAGGAGTGCCAGCGTAGCCAGGTTGTCCCCTCTCCTCAAAGGACTGAGCCCCAACCCCACAGGGCCTCCTGGAGCTCCCGTGGCAGCGGGCGGTGCTCTCCTCAGAGACGTGAGCTCAGCTGTCCGGGGCCCAGCCCTCTGGCGCACTAGTCTTTAATCATCCCAACCTCTAGGCCCATAGTTATCATCTGTTATCTCGGTGTTCCCCTTCTGCTTTTCCAGCCCTCTAAAACCGTTTAATCGACTTCCTAGATTGAATTCTTAAAATAATTAAGTGTAGTTTCTGTTTTCCTGACAAGAGTCTAATAAACCGTCCAGTCTCTCTAGGTCAGTCGTAGAGCAGGCAGCAAGGTAACTGAGGCTGGAAGTTCACCAATGCCAAGGCCAAGTACAGTCCACTTAGTCCAAGCGTTACACTACTTGCCCTGACTGGTGAGGCTCATTGGTTGGGAGTCGTCCTGCAAAGCAAAAGGTCACTAGTTCAATTCCAGGTCGGGGCACAGGCCTGGGGTGCGGGTCCAGTCCCTGGTAGGGCACGTGTGAGAGGCAACCTATCAGTGTTTCTCTCCCTCTCTTCTTCCCTCCCTGTCCTTCTCTCTGAAAAGAAAAAAATAAAATCTTAAAAAAAAAAAAAAAAAACAGTTCCACAACTCATGTGATGAGACTCTGCAGAGAGAGTCTAAAGACCACTTAAAGATCCTCCTGAACTGTCGCCTCAGAGTTTGGGCACGGGAGCTCATTTACTCACTTGAGGCAGAAATGCTGCCCAGCCTTCCCCCTAACAATCCGTCCCCTCAGTGTCTGTAAGTGACTTAACAACCTAGATTAGACTGGCAACTCAGCATGGCCCAGGAAGGAATACCGGCAGAGAAAATCACTAACAAAATAGGCAACATCTGTGGGAAAAATTGCCAAGAAAATCAGAACCCCAGTTCAACACCCACTTCAGAGAAAAGTAAGATCAAACACGTAAGCCTGGAGCCTGCATTTGCCATTTGCTCAGGACATAAACTCCTAAAGTTATATAAATTTCACATTCTAATTTCTTATGATGAACCAAAACATTTTCACAATTTTGCTAGCAAAAAAATACACTTCAGACCAGAGGACAGATAAAAATCTGTAATCTGTAAACTGCCTTGTTGCGCTAAAACAGAATTTAAAGACTTTGTAAGCAGAGGGTAACCCTAAATTAGACCTACAATCCTTAGCAACCAGAGTTGCTAACTGCAACTTAGGTTGGAAAAAAAATCACTTAGAAAATTGAAGCCTTTTTGGAACCAGGCCAAAGTTCACTCAGGCAACTCATCTCCCGAAGTGCCTGGTGAGAGCCGGGGGTGGGGGGCACACTCAGAGGTGGCAGACTCCGGCCGCCCCCCACTGCCCATTCCCCCTTCCTTCCCTCCTCAGTAAGGGGGGAAGGCTGCGCATTGACACGGCCAAGAGACCGCGTTCCCAGCCTCACTGCAGAGGGTCTGGTCAAGGCTGTGTTAGAGCAGCTACTACTGGGTGGGGCCTCTGGGAAAGCTTCTTCTGTCCAACGCCCACCCCCCACCCTGCCTTCTGATGTCTGTAGTTTCAGCACCCATCTTTGACCACAGGGCAACTGTGGAGATGGAAAACATGCCTAAGGCTAGTAGAACACACAGGGTAAAGGATCCAAAATACTAGCCAATATTCAAAAACTGAGGCGACACTGACCATTCATCAAGGGAAAACAATCGGCAAATGCCACCTCACAATACACCCATGTTGGACTGTTAAAGCAGGTATTGTGACTGTCCTCCCTGAGGTTCTTCAGATGGCACTGAACTGTGTTCACTAAAAATTTTTATGTTGAACCCCTCACCCAAAGTGTGACTTCAGAATTTTGCTAGGAAAGAAAATCCACTTCAGACTAGAGGACAGATAAAATCTGTCATCTGTAAATTGTCTTACTGAGCTAAAAGGAAATTTAAAGACTCTGAAGGTATCTGAATATAAGGCCTATAAAAAGGTAATAAAAGTTAAGTGGAGCCCTAAGGGTGGGGCCTTAACCCAGTAGGACCAGTGCCCTTACATGCAGAGGAAATGACAAGAGAGAAGACAAGCACAGAAGAAAAGGCCACGCCAGGACAGAGAGGAGACAGTATCTGCAGGCCAGGAAGATGGTCCTCACCAGAAAACGCACCTGCCAGCAGCACCTGGATCTATGATGCCAGTCTCCAGAACTGTGAGAAAATAAATCTCTGTTGTCTAAGCCACCCAGCCGCAGTGCTTTGTTACGGCAGATGAAGCTGACGAATACAGAGGTGATAAGAGAGAGAGACCTGGAAACTCAAGAACGAAGGGAAAGCAAGAGGACTGGCAAACGTCTGGGTAAATACAAAAGACTGTACCTCTCCTGTTAAGGTCTTTAAACTACGATGAACGAAAGCAAAAACTGATCATTATCCAACGTGCACGGATGTTAAACACACGACCACCTCAATAGAAGGCAGGGAGGGAAACAGGGTCCATACGCTGCTAAGGGCTCTACGTTACCGTCCAAGCGAAGTGCGCAATGACAAGCACACACACTGCAATACCAGAGCAACCACTAAAACACCTCACACAGGGAGACCTACTCACCCCACAGACATGCTGGAAAAGAAAAGTAAACTTGTGTGCAGCTAACAGTCTCCAAGGAGGCAGAAACTGACAGAACCGGAAAGAGACGGACAACCCACAATTACACCCGGAGAGACTGCCTTTCTCGGGGGCTGGCAGAACAAGCAGGATAAAGCCATCCTGCAGAACACGATCAACCAACCTGACCTGACGTTAACACTTCACGCAACAGCAACAGAATGCACCCTCTCTTCAAGTACACAGAGAACGAGCACCAAGAAAACTAGTTAATAAAACCAGCCAACCTTAACAAACCGAAAAGAACTGAAATCACACAAACTATGCTTGCAGATTTAATCTAGAAAACAGTAACAAGATGTATGAAAAATCTCCAAATATTTGGAAATAAAGAAGAAATCTCAAGAGAAATTTAAAAACACTAAACAATGGAAAGAAAAATAGAACCTACTAAAATTTGGTGGATAAAGCTAAAGCACTGCTCAGATGGAAATTTACAGCATTAAATGTTTAAATATAAAATAGAGATAAACCTACAGCCCTGTCTGGCTCAAGCCACAGAGGTAATTCCAAAAGCAACCCAACTTCTTCTGAAGTTAAACAAAAGCCTACACGTGAAGGCGACCACATAGTAGGAGCTTGGTAAGCACCCGAGGAACGAAAGAACAAATGAACAAACGCGAGGCAATGAGGAGACAAAGCCCCACGTTGGACAACTACAAAGGACTGAGGCATAACCCTCAGGAGCTTCTTCATCTCTATAAGGAAGTACATAGCTAAGACCCCTGTCACTTGCTCTCTCTGAGGAAGTCAACAGCACCAATTTCTTTTGGCAGAAGCTAGAAAGCTACTGCAGCCTTGATTAACACATTCTATTAATTGTATCAAAACGCCACGTGTCGCAATGGCACTTCCTCTTTATTAAAGCAGAAAACCCACTTGGGAAGAAAAGGGCGGCCATTTTTCTCAGGCTCACCTACTTTTGTTTACAATCCAATCTAATGCCACCCGCGATCCCCGGCAGGTCTGTGGCCAGCTCCTGTCCGTGTTCCCATGACAACGGGGTTCACAAGTCATGACTCAATAACTTTAGGTTGCTCAACTCACTTCAGGTTTCCTCATCTTCCTGTACGAGTAAGTTTCTACACGAGAGGCTCCCTTCACACGGACAAGCACAAAGGAAACAGTGAGAGAGGAAAGGGAAGAAGACCACCACACGCTGACCCAACACTCGCGGTCAGCAAAGGCACTTCGCACGCACTGGCTCACTGAGTTTCCTCGGCAACCTGTCAAGTGGGTACAACCATTCACAAAGCACAAATGAGGAAAAGGGGACAGAAACTCGGGTCTTTCCACACCATCTCAAATGGCAAATCTGAACAAGGAGCCCAGTCTCCAACTCTCTTCAGCTGGGATACTACAGACATTTATTCCACTGATGCCGGGAGTCAAGTTCGCCAAAGCAGCCGTCCCCGACCTTTTGGCACCAGGAACCAAATGCATGGAAGACAGGTTTTCCACGGACCAGGGGCGGGGCAGGCAGGATGATTCTAGGGCACTTCGTGCACGCTCCCCTCCTGCCGTGCGGCCCAGCTCCTAACAGGCCTGGGTCCACACCATCCATGGCCCAGAGGTGGGGGACCTCTGCTCTGAAGTGCCCACCAGCTCTGGTCAAGAAGCTCTTGAGCATTCTTACTGAGCAAGGCACATGCACAGCTCCAGTTTCCAAGCTCCTAAGACCAAAAATAAATTCATGCACATTTGTGCTTCTAAATTTGTAGCCCACCAATGTCTGTCTACCACATTGTTGTGATAAATGATGCAAAACCTTTAAACCACAAGGGACAGGAACTCAGCGGGGCCTCCGTGACTTAACCACACCTTCATTTCGCACTAAGACACCGAGAAAACACTCTTGACTACTTCCTGCAAGACGGGCTGCTTCTAAAATTCTGGCTCAAACCACAAGTGATTCCAAAAGCATCCCAAGTTCTTTCAGATATATTTTTATCAGTTGAAAAACATTCGATCACATTTGTACGCCCTGGATAAAATGAATGTGGTAATTACCAGTATCTGCCGCTTCTGCAAAACAGCACACTCCGATACAATGGGGTTTTTATAACCTAGAACAGTGGCTGCCCAACTTCCAAAACTTTGATTTAAACATTTCTGAGCACACACTCGTATAAATGTACAGTGTGAAAGAGGAAAGACAAAACGCATCAGTTAAAGTCTGACTGTTTTCTTTGTGTGGTCCCAGGCACTACCTTACACACGATTCCAGGGCAGTCTCCTACCCTGGGCCACTGAGGGGTGTCTGGTAAGGCAAGCAGGCCTTCCGATGAGTTACTCTTTAACAGCATAAACTGCAGACCAGCTTTGGAGGTTTGGGGTTTAGGTATTTTTATTCTTTAAAGGCGTAAGTGTTATAAGTGTATTTTTTTAAAAAGTCATGAAAAATGAGAAAGCCTCATTTTAGGATGATAATCAAATGATCAATGAGAAAAACCCCTAGTGTTTAAAAGTGGTCAGCCAGAACCACTGACACCATAGTACCAGATGATATCGGATGACAGACACCTGGGCAGACAAGGCCACCTCTGCAGGAAGGCTGAAAGCCTTCAGGCCGTCCAGGGGCCCTGTCACTTAACTCCACAATACTATCACGGATGGGGTCACCACTGTGACCACGTCCTGAGTGTCTAAGACATGCTGGGTGCTGGCCAGGCATTCTGTGTACGTGATTTTATGGAACCCTGACTGTCCTGCAAGACATGTATCAGCACGCTTACTGTGCAAGAGGCAGTGTGGCTGGCGTACAGCCTAGCCTGCTGCTGTGAGGCAGAGAAGGGGTGAAGCTCTGCAACACCAGTCCTTCCACTGGCACGACAACCCACACAGTGTGACTAATAATCTGCCCGGGCTCATTTTCCCAAAGAAGCCACATTTCCACACATTTGTACTGTGCTTTAAAAAGCGTCTGCAGTTCACTAATTCCTCCAGTTTATTCTTCCAACGAGTCTGAGAGGTAGGAAAGAATAGCTACCACGAAATACAGAAAAACTAGGCACAGTCCCAGGACCAAAGGATGCTGTGGCTGGGCATCCAAGGAGAATTTGGCAGAAGGACCTTTCCTTTGAAGGATCTCATTCAATAACGCAGTTACTTACAGTTGGCAAATTCACCAAAAGCAGGGCCTACTGTTGTGTGATCAGGTTTCTGATACATGAATACACTACACCTGGCACCAGAGCCACTTGGAAGCTATTTTGCAATCACAAAAATAATATCTGGGAACAAAAGTGCAAATGTTTAAACTTGAAATGCAAGTATTCTGTTTACGATTTTAAAAGCTCATAAAACCTCAGCAATGGAAAGCGCTTTTGAGATTCTATTCAACCTCTTCCCAGGTGGGCATTCTCAGCACCTCCTGGGCGCATTCCAGGGGGAAGGGGTGTTCGTGATCTTCACCACCAACCACTGATGCCACGGACCGAGCACATACTATGTGCCAGGCGTTCTAGACACATCAGCTCACTGCTTCATTTCTGAAATGAAACGACAACCACAGTGGGCAGGAAACACACTTTCTGACCGCAAGAAAGAAAAGTGAGCTTCAGGAACAGGGGGAAAAATATTTCCCTGTTTTCTATTTTCAAAAAATACGATAAAAAGTGTACAAAAGTAACCAATTATTATTGTATTGTGGAATTACAGATAACTTATCTTCTTCGTATTTTTCTATTCCTGGTTTCTAAAATAAATACTTTTTTCATGGTATTTGTCATTATTTAGAAAATTTTCACACACAAAAGGAGTAAGAATATAATGAACCCCCAGTTCCTACCAACTGAGTTCAACATCAGTTATCAACACATGGCCAGCCCAGGTCCCCCTCTCTTCCCAGTGGGTTATTTTAAAGCAAATTCTAGATGTCATATCGTTTCATCCAATAAAATACTTCAGTGATGCTATTAAAAAGAAAATAACAAACAGAATTATCACCCTAAAAAATTAACAATACATGTTACTTTTTTAATCAGAAAAAGTGTTTCAGAAAATGAGACATTAAGGGGAAGAAAGAAGAGAACATTCAATGGCATCACTAACCTCAACAGCTTACGTGACTCAGTTTCACCGAAGAGCTCTGGCTGCATGGTTGACCATTTAGGCCATAAAAAACAAATAGCAAAAATGTCTATTTCTAGATATCAACATTTCTGGGGTTTACCTGTTGAGAACTGCTTCCTTGTCTCCCAGACGACTTTTAATTTTATTTGTCAGATAGTCCAAAAAGAGTGTCCAGATATCCAAACAAGAGAAGTAACCTTCATGAGTAGGCTATGGTACAAAAGAAATCCAGACAGTGAAATTACTTAATGCAATACTCCTTCAAAGCACACCTACCATCCACTAGTACCAGAACGTTACATCATAAGTCTAGATTCCCTCGGCTTCCTGGTAACCACCCTGGTGTCTTTCAGTAGGTCCTCAAAATCAGAACCTGTTGAACCTGACAAGACAAGGGTACATGGAACACATCATCAGGAGATACTATGGGGGACAAATTGAGTTACAAAATAAGCCAAGCGAACATCTATCTTAAAATCTGAGACTGGTGAGGACGCTTACAGATCATCCAATTCATTTCGGTCTCACAGAGAAAGAAACTGAGAACCAGAGATATGAGTTATTCAATGTCAGGGGAAGGAGCACGACCCTGTACCCCCATCAAATGCTCTTCCTGCTACATACTATTACAAAACCGAAAGTAAGTTTCCGTGGCTCCAAAGGTGCCACGTTTACACACGTGACATTAGGAAAGACCATTTGCAATCTTCCTACCTAACACACTGAAAACGAGCGTGTTAAATCCCACTCTCAGGCATTACCTCATCTGCAGAAGTAGGAGTGACCAGCAGGCTCACAGCAACCTCTAACCCGGTGTCCATGAGGACAAAGCGGGAAGAGGAGAGAAAGTCTTCTCGGGGTCCTAGTGCTGGACCACTGCGTGACTGCACTGACTCTCAAGAGCCTTGAGCATCTACTTCATACAAAATGTAGGCATGTTACTGCCCAACATCTAACCCTTCTCATACACACTTAGTTGCCACTTGTGGTCTCCCAGTCCCTCACATATGCACTACGAGGACACTGGTTTCACTTGTGACTGCCTGACTGGACCACATAACTGGCAGCAGGATCAGGTGCGGGAGAAATAACACCATCACACTGGATCGGCTTTCCTTCCACTTCTGACCCACAAGGAAATCCAGAAGTCTACATGGGCGTGTACGGAACTTGCCCAAGAAGTGACTAATACTGGGTGGTAGCACGCAGCGGGAGTTGTGTACCTGGCTGAGCCTGAGACAGAAAAGTGTAACTTGAAACAACCCCAGTGGGTGGCCCTGGAACGTGATGGCTGCAGTTCACTCAGGACCACAGACAGGGCCATCCTCAGAGAAGAAAAGACACTTCCTGACTCCACTTCAAACTTCACCAAGCCCAGGACGTCCATGACATGACACAAAATAAGCAGGGAAAAGAACCGATAAGCCAACTGGCAATAAGACGGGGAGCTGGCGGGCAGGCACTTGACCTGCACGGCCAACGGATGTGGCCTCATCCTGGCTCTGGCTTGCTGACCCCCCCAGTCACCCAGCTCTCCTTCCTTGGTTTGAAAACACCCCCAGCCCCCTCCACACATAAACCCAGGTTTCTCGGCTACGTCAAAGTACTTTGTGAGTACACAGGCCTTTGAACTGAGGATTCACTATGTGTCTCAAGGCCGGAAGAAAGGGAGGCAGAGGACCCTCTGTAAAACCTGCAACACTGCCTTCCACACGCACAGGCCCCACGGGGAGACCTGCTTCCTGCCCATACCTGGCCTCCGACAACCGCCGTGTGCACAGATGGTTAGGTCATAGCAATGACATGCTAACTGCATTTTTAAAGTCATCCAACTTTTCAGAACCCTCACAGACCCTTTTAAAAATGCACCGTAGTACGATTTCCTTATAGATCCAGGGATGGTTAACCACTGAAAATCCCAATAGGCTTCTTTGAGAAACTAATGAACTAATGACACCACCTTTATCCCCAAGTGGCGTGCAGTGGTGAGTTGTCATTTGCACGGGCCTAAATGACCTTCACAATAGTCCTGGACACTGGACAGATGTGATTTTTCTTCTTCCCACTTTACAGATAAAGAAGCCAAGGCTCAGAAGTCACCTGCCCAAGATGACAAGACAAGCAACAGAAACACAGGTAGAATGTGGGTCATAAGACTCTGGGCCAGAGCCCTCCCCGACCCCTCGTGCCATACTGTCTCAGAGTTTTAGAAGGAGGAGCAAAATGAGAAATGCAAGACCGAGAAGGACTTGGTAACGTCACAGTAGCAGAAGGAGCAGGAAGGCAGCACTCATAGGCTCCCACAGACACCCCAGGGCCTCAACAAGCAAGCAGAGCGACCGTGGAGGCAAACGCCTGGTGACCACTAGGGGCTGGAGGGACCACAGCGAGACACTTGGTGAAAGAAACAATGCAGGAAAAGAAAGAAAAGAGAGAAACTGGTAAAAGAAAGACACCAACACCATTTTTATCCTATTACTATCCTTTCAAAATGTTCACCAGCACTAAACTTTCTATGAAATTTAGAAACAAAACACAAAAATACTGAGCACACCCACAACCACCCTCTAGACAAGAGGAGAGACGTATCTCCCACTTTCCCATGTTTTGCCGTGTGTAATGCACTTCCCGTACATGATGTGCCCCCACGGTTTTGTGCACATTATACAGGATTATTACGCCATGACATTACAATGCACATCCTTACTTCTCCCTCACAAATTTGGGCAACAAGTGCACATTATACACAGCAAAATACGGTAAATATGATAAAGCAAGTTCTCACTATGAGTACACGAGAACTTAAAGCTTTCTCTAGAGAGCACTTAATTTCTAATTCTTACATCTTATCCCAAAACACTTTCCTACCAACAGCTTCTGATCCTAGAGAGTGGCCTGCCATCTTCTCTCCACTCTGCCTCTCCGGCAAAGGGCTGCCTACCCTACAGGGAACTACACATAACAGCTTCCAGGTCCCTGCCCTCTGCCCGATGCTCAGAATCTGCCTCTGCCTGGACCAAAGGGTACCACAGTCCAAGAGCCTGCACCAGAAAGAAAGGTCCTCACATAGGAGGCCTGGAGAGCAGAAGGGAGCTCGGCTGACAGAGACCTGCAGGTAAAGGAGGAAGAAAGAGGCTTGTAGTTTGTTTCCTGACCTTACCTATGTCTCTTCCCAAGATATAAACACAGTATATGTAAGTATATACAACTACCACTTTCGGATCAATGGAGAACTAACACGTAGGGTCCTAGTGAAAGAATCACAGAAGAGGAACACTGGGAAAGACCCTGAAGATGCCCACTGCAGTCCCTCTCTCCCTTACCTGAGGAACCTGAAATCGAATGAAATTCAAGAAATTTTTCCAACAACACAGACCTAACAGAAATAACCAGAGGTCCACACAAAACGTTTGAGTCCAAATCCGAAGAAGCGGTCCTAGACAGGCACACCTAAACACATTTCTTTAGCTTCCTTCTATGCCATGTGTACTAAAAGAACCCTTTCTTTTCCCCTAGGAAGAAAAAATTGCAAGACATTTGCCTTCCATTTTCCCCAAGCAGACCCCTCCTTTCTGACGTCAGCACTGGCTCCTTTTCTCTCTCTTTTATGTCTGCTATACTCACTTATCCTAAGTATCTGTCAAGTCCTCCTTTTCTCCTGTTGTCCCCTTTAACACTTCTCTGTACCCATCTCAAAACTTCCCCACTGCTGATGCCTCTCTCTCGCCCACAGCCTCACACTCCCACATCCCATCACACCTCCTGGGGCTCTGCACTCACTGCCCCCGTCAGACTGTGGCCACCTTCCTTCACCTGCACCCTTCCCCGTTCCCAAGAAGGTTCACCCTTACCAGTGGGTGCTCTGACTTATGTGCCAAGTGTCTCTGGAGACGGGCCGGCTCGCACACTGAGTCCATACACCAAGCCCCCATCACATACACACACCCCTCCCAGCCCAGACCCTTGCCTCCCCTAGCCTCACTAAACTGCAATGTTAGTGGTTTAAACAACCAGTTAAGTCTCCTTACAAAACTCAAATGCCCTCGCTGGCAATTTCATCCCTAGTATACACCAACAGAAAGAGCTACATACGCACACCAAAACACGTGTGCAAGTATGTTCACTGCAGCATGGTTCCTGGTCAGTAAAACGGAAAGCAGCCCAAATCCACAGTGGGACAGGTTTTCAGATAACGCTTACTACAAAGCAACGAGAAACAACAAACTACTGCCAAGCAGCACAGATGAATTTCACAAACACAATACTAAATGAAAAAAGCCAGAACAAAAAAAATAAACCTTGTATGTTTCCATTTAGAGAAGTTCTAAATCAAGCAAAACTAACGAGGGATATTAAAGTCAGGACTGTGGTCACTTCTGGGGAAAAATGAGAGGGAAGTAATTGGGAAGGGACAGGAAGGGACTTTTGGGGGGTGCTGGTAATGTGCCATTTCTTGACTTAAATGTTGGTTATATGGTTTGTTCATTTTGGAAAAGTGCATCAAGCCGTGCGTGTATGATTTATGCACTTTTTTGTATGTGTGTTGTATTTCTGTTACATTTCAACAAAAAGCTGACTTTAGAAACACACAAGTGGGCACAAGGGATAGGGCACGAAGGAAATGCCTACCACGGGACTGTGGCAATGCCTGTGCAGGTCCACAAACTGACAGAACACCACCAAACTGCACAATCTCAACGGGTGGGTTTGGTGGTATATACACTTTACCTCAATAAAGCTGTTAAAATATATACAAGTAAAAAATGCCAAGTCACTAAAATGTAAATTCAATGCAGGGAAGGACTTTGAGGGTTACATGCCTGGCTTCTGAAAATTTGTTAGGGGGGGGGAATTGGATCCACCAAAACCTAATTCTTGAGAACTTCCCTCTTTATAATCTCCTTGTGGGAAGGCTAAGTGACAGTTACAGAACTAAAGGCCCTAATCTCAGAGTTCTTCTATATTTTGCTTCTCCAGCATCATAGTTGTTAAGACTGTACGGGTTCAAATCCTAGCTCCATCACTTACTGTATGATCCTGAGCAAGTTCTCTGTGCCTCGGTTTATTTATCTGTAAAATGGAGATGATAATAATAATACCTACCTCATAGGGTGGCTATGAGGGATAAATGTGTTGATCTTCACACAGTAAGCACTATATAATGTTTGGGAAACAAAGTAGTAGTAGTAGTTCTCTCTCCTGAAAATAACAAGGCAGACTTTGGGGCGGAAGGGACGGGCAGCCCCGGTGCATTACCTGATGAAAGGTGTACTTGAACAGAAGTGCCAAGAACCCCACCACAGGGAACTGGGGGTAGGACTCGATCCTCCTTAGGTGAACGCTCACAAAGAGCCGCAGAAAGTCAGTAAACTTCTCGATGTAGCTAAGTACGACAAGAAGACAAAAGGTGACAATAAGACACACAGCCACCTCCTTAGAAGAAAACTCAAATTCAGTCCAAATTTCTTTCAGTAAAGAACTATACAGATTTATATTTTCAGTTAAAAATATAAAGGCCTGTGACAATTACCTACAGGTCAGGCAACCTTTCATCCCATTACCACCTGAAACATAGCAGAAAAGCAACTTTAATCCTCAAGCACCATCCACTGAAGCATCTTATCAACTAGTGCTCTTACGTTTTCTAACTCATTAGCGGCATGGCGCAATCAAAGTGGAAAGAAATGGTACTAAAAGTCAGTGGGCAAATCGTGGGTGCCATTTCAATGTAGCAGGTCTGGAAGGCTGGTTTTCTTTGCTAGGGGGCCAAAATATTATAATGAATGTGACACACACACACACACACACACACACAAAACAAAGCAAAGCTATACAAAAGGCATGGCATCCAGGTAAGACGTATTCAAGCCTGCCCCGTGTTTAACTAGCTCACGGTGGTAATTAAACACAGCACATCCCAACCCACTCCAAACTGATTTCACAAATAAGGGCAGAAGGCTGTCCGAGCTGGGAAAGCCTCGGCACAATGAATCTGACGCTTCGTTTTACAGAGGCCCAGAGTGAGAAAGTGATCGGCCCCAGGTCACTCAGCCAGCTCGTGGCAGATCGGGACTGCCACCGACTCCCAACTCAGGGCTCTTTTCACATGACCGTGAGGCCCCAATCACTTCACAGAAGAGTGTGGGTCACAGCTGCAAGGATAAGAGACTTTGTTATTAAATACACAGCACATCGTCACTCTCACATTTCAGAGACTGTCATTTTAAGCCCCTAAATACCAAAAGGTGATGAGAAAATGAGATGGACATCTCGCCATAAATCACATTTCAAAGACCAATAAAAAAAAAAAAGATACAGACATAATAGGCCCTAGCCAAAAATTAAATCATGGTTAAACCAATTCCCAAACTCATAACTGCAAAAACAACCATTTTTAAAGCGCAGATATATAAAATAACAAAGGGGGGAAGAAGACTAAATTCAGAGCAGCAAAATTAGACCATAGATAAAATGTCCCATTTGTTCTTGGGATCTATCACCCTGAGGGTGGCCCAGTGGTCTGACCGCCACACATATGAAAACTTCTCTGCAGCTAAAAGAACAGTGATTTATTTGATAAGGATCTTGGGGCCAAATACTTGAAAAACAGTCAGGCACTGAAATCAACTGCTTTTACAAATAGAAAAGTAAAAAGACACTTCTCTCTGATGCCTTAAAATCACCAATACTCAGTGAGCAGGAATGCCCCATTCCTCACTCTGCTCATTACATTGTATTTTGACATGGATTCCCAACTCGCCAATCCATCCACCCCTCTTTAGAAAGGTACACTCAGATCCCTGCCACCCATAAAAGAATAAAGAGAAGTCATGGGTAAAATATCACACAATCTCCATTTTATTTCAATCTCCAACTCAATTTTTTAAAGAATACAAACAAGGCTATTCAGTAGCTACAAATTTTATTTCACCTCATTTTCTTTCCCTTGCCCACCTTCTGGTACAGGTGCTAATGAGCAGTGAGTTAGAAGAGGGCAGTGGTGGAGAAAAGCAGCAAAGCACCTGGGTAAGCAGCTCCTAAACAGCTGAGAACGGGCTGAGCTGTTTAGGATCAGTGGCAGGGGCCCGAGAGCCAGGAAGCAAGCACACACTATGGTTCATGCCACCTTTCTGCTTCCCGGCACCTCTCAGCTCTCACAGGGCAACAGGAAGCATGGGATTAAAGTAAAAAACCGAGAGCACAAAAATTACACATGACAAAATCAGTGCAAAGATGACCCCCGACATTTCCAGACCACCCGCAGGGAGGCCATAAGAGCACTAAGCTACAAGTCAACGTTAACACAGCTGACACCTGGCGCTTGGCACAAGCGGTGAGATTTTCCTCTTAACATGTGAAAATACAGCCTTTCTTAACCCAAGCTAGAAAAAAATATAAAATTGTGTTTGACTACTGATGCCTTTGAATTTATATACAAAGCTATTACCAAATGAGAAAAAACAAAATACATTACCACACCAGATGATGAGTTTTTTGTTACTGCACAGAGCAAATTTCACACAAAACTTGCTTACAATGAAGCAAACCAAAATAATCTTATGTACCAATTTTTTAACTTCAGAAAAACTTATCAAAACTGCTACATTTAAAAAGCACTAACACCATCTTAACTTTAGGCACGTTATATTGTTATTTATTCTAAGGAGAAGGAAATGGATTAACTCTGTATAGCTTAATAACAGAAAACAAGCCAAGGAAAACAGACTGGAACATGAACTTTGGCTGCCAGGCAATCTGCACGAATTACTAATTCAACATCATCTGTCTGCTTGGAAGTGTGGGACAGCCAACGTGACACTGTTAATACAGTTTCAACCCCCTTGCTTTTGCCCTGCAGCAGCCTCACATCAGCAGAAGCTGGGAGACAGGTGAATGGCATCATCTACACGAGAAATAAAGGAGACCACGCCTCAGGGGAAGCACTGGGAGGGAGGCATCTTAGGGCACTCAGGAAAGAAAAGCTGGGTAATTTGAGACCCCATTCAAAAGGAGGGTAGCACACACGCAGGTGTGCGCCGCACTCGCCTGTGCCCACATTACCAGCTCTCCCTTGCTTGCGTGAACACTCGCCATCTGCGTGCAGCTTATGAGAGAGCGACACTCCTACACACTGCCTGATGTTCACTCGGGAAAAGTCAAACAGGAAAAACCGACAGGCCACACCAAGAGAGAAAGGGTGATTGTGCTCCTGTACCTCCATGGACCTCCTCTCCTGATCTCGGCTACGCATGAGCAGCAGTCTCAGCTCCTGCAACACCTCAGACCTGCAGGCAAACAGTGAGGGAGGAGGGGGGAGCAGCGGGGTGGGGGGGGGGGGGAGACAAAAGGGAGGGAGGACAGGAGACGGGTGGGAAAGGACAACAAACCTGCACAATTCACGAACGCTTGGCAAACTCACCTCGTTTCCCCTAACCACCCTAGCCCTTCCAGCTAAGCTTCGACTTGCTGGTACACACCTACCTTTCTGTTCCTCACCAGGAGCCCCAAATTTTGAAACCCGAGAGGATTACAGACAACATGCAGAATACTCTGATAACTAATCACGGCCCTTTCTCAGGGCACAGCCAACTCACACCTGTTTTTATTACCTCTCATCCAGCTCTTCTAGCCTGCTCTTCACCGTATGGGCATTGTTATCCTTGGTGATTTTCTGCAGGAGGTAGAAAGTCTGCTGGAACATACGCAGCAAATACTCCTCAAACTCCATAGGCACACAGTTCTTGGACATGAGTTCATTGATGCAGGACATGGCCAGGACCCCAAGCCGGCCGCGTTCCTGGCCCAACACACAGTTCTGGCTGTTGCCGTTAACTGATGCCATCTTTCTGGCCCGGATGTCACAGCCAAAGCGCGCAAAGTGGAAGATGGTGGTAAGAAGGGACGGGGTGATGCTGGCAGACAGAGGAATCCAACTGAAGAGATGGGCCAGGCACTCCAAGGCCAGGGAACAGATATACTCACTCTCCGCATCGAGGATGGGGATTGGCTGATTCAACAGTTTGGCTGAACTGGGACTCTGCAACAGGTTACTCAGTAAGTCACCTGAAAATACAAAAGGCTTTTAAGATCTACACTATCAAATCTCTTACAAACCAATTTAAATGATTCTTCTTCAAACAAACAAAAAAATAAACATTACTAGAAAGCAACAGTTCTCAAAGTTTGGCCCAGGAACCCCTAAGGGGAGTCCCCAAGACCCTTAAGGGAGTTTACAAATTCAAAACTAGCTTTAAAAGAATCCTCTAAGTTATTTGCTTTCTCACTGTGACTATCTCACAAGTACACAACAGGGTTTTACAGAGGCTGCCACATGTGATATCCAACAGAGAGGGAGCAAGAGCTCTCTTTCATTAAGCCACACAGTGGACTTCCAGTCAAGATGGCGGCACTGGTAAACAGCTCACCTCGCACAACCACATCAAAATTACAACTAACTTACAGAACCACCACCACTGAGAACCATCAGAAATCAAGTTGAATGCTTTTAAATTGTGTACCGCGCTTTATAATTGACACCTTTCATTTGCCCTTTTTTTATCTCATTTATAAACATTCCTGAATATTTTGTTGATCCAGCCTCTTACAATTCTCAAAATCAATCTTAGTCATAGTTGAAATTCAGTTAATATTTGTTAAATGAATATTTGGACAATTGTACGTCTGGTTAAAATGATGGTGTAAGCAGAGAGGGCTTGCCTTGTCACACAACCACATCAAAATTACAACTAAAATATAGAAAACCATCACTCAGGACTGTCAGAAATTGAGTTGAATGTGAGTCTGACAACTACGAAATTAAACAAAACTAATCCACCTAGACTGGTAGGAGAGGCAGAGACATGGAACAGGCTGGTACTACACCCACATGTGGTGGATAAAAATTTGGAAGGGATATCTCAGGAGTGAGGGTTCCCAGCCCCACATCAGGCTTCCAGTGACAGGGATATAAGTCCCCATAACTTCTGGCTGCAAAATCCAGAAGGGACTCAGATGGTGGAAGAAACTTCTGGAGTTCCAAGTTCCTCTTACAGAACCCACACACAGACTCACCTACTCAGACTCATCCCCTCTCAACTCCAGCACTGGGGCAGCAGCTTGAAAGGCACCAGTGACACACATAGAAGACTAAAAGGATCTGGCATCAAGGTGAGAGCTGGGGAACAGCTTTCTCCCAGACAGAAAGGCCACTGTCCCTTTTCTGAACCCTCTGCCCACAGAGCCACAGGCTGGTGTCATATCTGAGACTCCATCAACCTGGTTAATACTGTTTGCCCCGCCCTAGAGATCCCCTGAGACTCCAGTCCCACCCAAGCTATCAACAGAGACTTTTCCATATGAATGACTCATCTTGGCTCATGCTTCACAACTTCCTAAATCCTCTTAAACAAACAAAGTCAACCTCAGTGAACCCCCAGCCTCCCTACCTCCTGCTTAGTGGCCCCAGGCATGGCACTAGCAGCAGCTAGCCTAATTCACAGCTTGGCTTCACTGGGGAATCTCCAAGCACAAGTAGCAACCATCTCAGATTGCTTCAGAACCCAGGCAGGGCAGCCCCAGGCAAAACACAGGTGGGAGCTGACCTTGGCCTGCACCACACGGGAAACCACAAAAGCCTGCACACCTAGTAGACAGTGACAGATCATGTTGGAGCACCACCATCATGCCCCTGCACAGCCGATCCTCCATGGAGGGCAGAGGTTGGTGGTCAGTGGTCACAGCCAGTCCCTGCAGCTGATTGGCCTGGGTAAACCTCTCCCATTGATCTGCCAACAGCAATCAAGGCTCAACTACAAGAGGAGAGTATACTCAGTACCCAGCTTGAGTGATAGGGGAGGCTGCGCCACTGGACCCTACAGGACACCTACTACATCAGGCCACACCACCAAAACACGGAGTCAAAGCAGCTCTACCTAATACACAGAAACAAACACAGGGAGGCTGCCAAAATGAGGAAACAAATGAAATGAATGAAAAACCAAATCAAAATTCCAGTAAAGAACTAGACAAAATGGAGATCAGCAATCTATCAGATGCAAAGTTCAAAACACTGGTTATAAGGATGCTCAAGGAACTTACTGAGGACCTCAGCAGCATAAAAAAGATCCAGTCAGAAAAGAAGGATACACTAATTGAAATATAAAACAATTTACAAGGAAACAACAGTAGAGTGGATGAAGCCAAGAATCAAATCAATGATTTGGAACATAAGGAAGCCAAATAACAACCAATAAGAACAAGAAGAAGAAAAAAGAATCCAAAAAAAGTGAGGATACTGTAAACAGCCTCTGGGACAACTTTAAGAGATCCAACATTCACCTCATAGGGGTGGCCAGAAGAAGAGAAAGAGTAAGAAATTGGAAATCTATTTGAAAAAATAGTGAAAGGAAATAGGTGAAGGAAATAGACATGCAAATCCAGGGAGCACAGAGAGTCCCAAACAAGATGGATGCAAAGAGGCCCACTCCAAGACATATCATAATTGAAATGCCAAAGGTTAAAGAGAGAATCTTAAAAGCAGCAAGAAAAAAGCAGTTAGTTACCTACAGGAAGTTCCCATGAGACTGTCAGCTGATTTCTCAAAAGAAACTTTGCAGGCTAGAAGGGACTGGCAAGAAATATTCAGTCATGAAAAGCAAGGACCTATAGCCAAGACTGCTTTACAAAGCTATCATTTAGACTGGAAGGGCAGATAAAGAACTTCTCAGACAAGAAAAAACTAGGGAGTTCATCATCACTAAACCATTATTATATGAAATGTTAAAGGGACTTATTTAAGAAAAAGAAGATCAAAACTA
This sequence comes from Macrotus californicus, assembly GCA_007922815.1. NCBI lineage: Eukaryota > Metazoa > Chordata > Mammalia > Chiroptera > Phyllostomidae > Macrotus > Macrotus californicus. The sequence continues at coordinate 4,479 of VMDR010001338.1, read as the reverse complement.
TGAACAATAAAATGGCAATAAATACATATCTATCAACAATAGAATCTAAAAAACAAACTAAGCCAAAAAAAAAAAAAAACAGAGACAGAGTCATAGATACAGAAAGCATTTTTTTATAGATTTTATTTATTTACTTATTTTTTAGAGAGAGGGCAAAGGAAGGAGAAAGAGAGGGAGAGAAACATCAATGTGTGCTTTCCTCACACACGCCCCTTCCTGGGGACCTGGCCTGCAACCCAGGTATGTCCCCTGACTGGGAATTGAACTGTTTGGTTCACAGGCCAGCACTCAATCCACTGAGCCACACCAGCCAGGGCTACAGAGACCATTTCAATGGCTGCCAGATGGGAAGGGTGGTAGGGGAATGGGTGAAGAGGTAAGGGGATTAAGAAGTACAAACAGGTAGTTACAGAATGCCCAGCAGGCTGTATGGCACAGTACAGGAAATGGAGTAAAGAACTTATACGCGTGACTCACGGACATGAACAATGGTGTAGGGATTGCCTGAAGGAGTGGGGGTTGTTGGGTGGAGGGGCACAAAGGGGGCAAAGTTGGGACAACTGTAATAACAATCAATAACATATAATTTTAAAAAATTTAAAATAAAAAAGCCATACAGTAAAGAGACTTGCAAAGATGAAAAATAACACTGCTCTTCTCAGTAAATGTCTTTGTTTGCTTTGGAAAAGTTATTTTTCATTAAAATATATTATGTTTGTATAATAGATTCATCAGTTATTTTAAAATTAATAAACATTTTTAAATTTTGTTTTACTATCTTTGAGTACCTCAGTACTTTTAAGAATAAAGGAGTCCTGGGTGAGGGTTGACAATACGGGTAAAAGAAGTGAAAAGGTGCAAACTTCCAGCTACAATGGCAAGCCCTGGAAATGCACGTGCAGCACTGCGATCACAGCTAACAGTGCTAGATACAGTGTGACAATAAGCCAGCCCTGGAGATGCACGTGCAGCGCTGCGGTCACAGCTAACAGTGCTAGATACGGTGTGACAATAAGCCAGGCCCGGAGAAGCACGGAGAAGCACGTGCAGCACTGCGGTCACAGCTAACAGTGCTAGATACAGTGTGTGAAGTTGCTGAGAGATGTCTTAAAGAGTTCATCTCAAGAAAACAATCTGTAACTAGGTAAGGTGACGGATGCTAACTTATCATGGTGGTCATTTCACAACATATACATATATCAAATCGCTGTGCTGTACATCTAAAACTAACAGTATCATATGACAAGGATACCTCAGTTAAAAAGAAAAAGGAGTAATGGGGCCCAGAGACCAAAACTTTCAAAACCACTGGGCTACTCAAGGTAGGTCTGTGGACCTGCACCATCAGCCTCTCCGGGAGCCCGTCAGAAACTACAAACCAGCAGGCCCGACCCACACACGCCTACTGCAGTGGGAGCAGAAGGGAGAGGGCCCAGGGATCTTAGTTTCTCCAAAGTCTCTAGGGTGATTCTTACGCTTACTTAATTTTTGATAAGCATTGGACTAAAGATAATCATGTAAATGAAATGGGGAGAAGGCATAAAATGATTTTAGAAAAGATACAAGAAAAAATGTTCAAAATTATAACAAGAAAATTTCCCTGAAGATGTGACTATACAAAAGAACTTATTCTGCCCCTCCAAAAAATGGTAAAGCGTAATCAATACTAAAAACGTGAGGGTTAAGAAAGAAGTGTAGGCAGGAAAAACACCATAGACAAAGAAGAAAACACTGAGCTCAGACCCCTCCACTGTGACCCTCAGAGAAAGCAGCGCTGTAAGGTCTCCAAGTTCTGGGGCAAACGCAACTTAATGCACAGCTCTCCTTCGAGTACAAAGAAGGGTGGTGTTTTCTCACACACGCAAGACTCACACAGTGCACTGACCACGAATTTCTCTTGAGGAGGATACTGAACAATCAAACCAGGCCAATACAGTGATAAATGAAAGTAAAGAATTAAGGCACGGAGACGCGGTGGTGAGGGGACTGCGCAAGCACTGGGTCAAACAGAGAAGGATGTGCTTTCTCATCTCTCACAAGGAGACGGCTCCAAACATATGGTCTCAAACTAAAACGTGGAGTAAGAAACTAGTTTCCATAATCTTTTCTCTTAACCATAGAGATCTCTTATACAAACAAATATTCCTTGTGGAAAATGCATCTCAAGGTCAGCAATTTCTCCCATTTAATACCATGTTAAATTAAAACTAAAATGTCATTGCTTTTATTAAAAATTTATGATACAATGCCATTTTGCCTTTTTATTCAGTTGTATCTCTCTTTAGCAATGTATAGGCCACAGGTGGCAAACACAAGGCCCGTGGGCCAAACCCAGCCCTCCACCTTGTTTTATCCAGCCCAGCACCTTGTTTCTGCCCGGCAGCAGCGCCAAGCTCCTTGACCCTAGCTAAGGAGTAGTTACATTTCTACAGTTCTAAATTACATTCGGCCCTTTGAAGGCAACCACGAGGCTGATGTGGCCCCCAGTGAAAATGAGTTTGGCACCCCTGGTATAGACAGATATCTGGAATGATGTTATCTCTGTATGGCTGAATACTTGATAAATTTTTACATTTTATTTTGTACCTTAACCTTAGCAGTTCTCAAAGATTTTGGTCTCAGAAGACCTTCAACACTCTTAAAAATATTTTTTGTTTTGTTTTTTTTCTTAAAAATAATATTGAGACTTCCAGCCAAGATGGAGGCATAGGTAAGTACACTGTACCTCCTCGCACAACCAAAAGAAGGACAACAACAAATTTAAAAACAACAAACAACCAGAACTGACAGAAAATGGAACTGTATGGAAGTCCGACAACCAAAGAGTTAAAGAAGAAACACTCATCCAGACCAGTAGGAGGGGCGGAGATGGGCAGGTGGGCAGAGAGGACTTGCAGCAAGGCAGCAGCTGGCGGACCAGGGCGGGCAAGGCGCAGCTGGTGGACCAGGCAAAGTGGCGGCTGGCAAACCACGCGGTCCCACACCCATGTGCGGACACACTGGAAGGAACAACTGGGGAGCAAGACAGACCATGCAACCCAGGACTCCAGCACGGGGAAATAAAGCTTCAAAGCCTCTGACTGAAAGCATCTGTGAGGGTTGAGGCAACAGTGGGAGAAACTCTCAGCCTCACAGGAGAGTTCATTTGGAGAGACCCACAGGGTCCTAGAACATACACATGCCCAACTACCCAGGAATCAGCACCAGAAGGGCCCAATTTCATTGTGGGTAGTGGGGAAGTAACTGAAAGCAACCAGAGAGCTGAGTAAGCAGCATTGGTCCCTCTCGGACCCCTCCCCCACGTATAGCGTCACAACGCAGAGATGTGGGTTGCCCTGCCCTGGTGAACACCTAAGGCTCCACCCCTTACTACGTAACAGGCGCGCCAAGACAACAAAATGGTCCAAATGAAAGAACAGATCAAAGCTCCAGGAAAAATACAACTAACTGACGAAGAGATAGCCAACCTATCAGACGCACAGTTCAAAACACTGGTAATCAGGGTGCTCACAGAACTGGTTGAATATGGTTGCAATAGAGGAAGAAGTGAAGGCTATGAAAAGTGAAATAAGGGAAAATGTACAGGGAACCAACAGTGATGGGAAGAAAAACGGGACTCAAATCAATGACATGGACCAGAAGAAAGAAAGAAACATTCAACCAGAACACAATGAAGAAACAAGAATTCAAAAAAATAAGGAGAGGCTTAGGAACCTCCAGGATGTCTTTAAACGTTCCAACATCTGAATCATAGGGGTACCAGAAGGAGAAGAGGAACAGAAAGAAATTGAAAACTTATTTCAACAAATAATGAAAGAGAACTTCCCCAATCTGGCGAAGGAAATAGACTTCCAAGGAGTCCAGGAAGCTCAGAGAGTCTCATAGAAGTTGGACCCCAGGAGGAACACACCAAGGCACATCATAATTACATTACCCAACATTAAAGATAAAGAGAGAATCTTAAAAGCATCAAGAGAAAAGGAGACAGTAACCTACAAAGAAGTTCCCATAAGACTATCAGCTGATTTCTCAAAAGAAACTTTGCAGGGAAGAAGGGGCTGGAAAGAAGTATTCCAAGTCATGAAAGGCAAGGACCTACATCCAAGATTACTCTATCCAGCCAAGCTATCATTTAGAATGGAAGGGCAGATGAAGTGCTTCCCAGATAAGGTCAAGTTCAAGGAGTTCATCATCACCCAGCCCTTATTATATGAAATGTTAAAGGGACCTATTTAAGAAAAAGAAGATAAAAACTATGAACAGTAAAATGACAACAAACTCACAGTTATTAACAACCGAACCTAAAACAAAAACAAAAACAAACTAAGCAAACAACTAGAACAGGAACAGAATCACAGAAATGGAGATCACACAGAGGGTTATCAGTAGGGAGTGGGTGGGGAGAGGGGGGGAAAGGTACAGGGAATAAGAAGCATAAATGGTAGGTAGAAGATAGACAGGGGGAGGTTAAGAATAGTA